>CM073769.1:92374358-92604358 GCA_037158775.1 Hetaerina titia | reverse complement strand
CGGATTTTTTCTAAGAGATTGAGATGTCATGTCAGGAAATTTAGCGTCAATAATACTAGTAGTCTTCGATTTAAATATCTAGTTAGAATCACTCAATAGGGGAAGAGCCGACAAATCATTTTTTTTGTTTTTGCGTTAAATTGTGCCACTAGCATTAAGAATAATGAGTTTATTTCAAAAGACCACGCTCATTATTCCTAACTCTTATTATATTCTGCAAGAATTTCCTGGCTGTCGCAAAATTCCATCTCAGGATGGGGATAGTGAGAAAGCGTAGAAGAGAGAAGTCTGAATCAATTGAATCATTGAAGGCTGAATCAATCCGCGTCAGGAACGCCATCAACCTTGGCTCCTCATTCATGAGTAATTTCAATTATCGGAAGGATTTCGGCACACCTGTACATATATGTACAGTGACAGGTAATATTTTTTTCGAACTGAATGAATTATGTAACATCTCTATCCTCTAAAAAATCACATTTTCATATAGATTTTGATAAAAGGACAGTGTTGCCGAAGGTACCCATGATCAAATCTGAATATTCTGTTAGAATATTAGAGAATGCTGTCGCCTTCGTCTCCGATGTACGAGTACAAAATCGTAATCGATATCGTAGTACAAAATAACTATTGCCAGTAAAATTCACATTTATTGAAGTATGCCAAATTGAAAATGTTACGTAGGTTCATTTTTATGTTAAGCTTTTGTTATTTTACATTGTACATATTCAGGCTGCTGCTGTTGCTGTTATTTTAGAGGGAGTATCCAAACCGTTGAGGTGCTGAGGCATTATCCAAAAAGGCGGAGAACTCCTGTTTTAATAACTGTCAGAAGGATCTCAGGCTTTTAGATTTTATCTGATGATACGCTTACCAAGGTGAACATTGTATATGGTTAAGAGATCGGTTATTAAAAATCATGAAGTTTCAAATTATTTTTAACGAATTATTGTATCTTTTTAGCAAATATCTTTCACAAAATAAGGCAAAATAGAATGTTGTGTGTTGCGGCTCTGAAGAAAAATTCGTTATCCTAGTTAGTTGGTCATGATTTACTAATCTATTATTATTAAATTTTATTTTACCTGATTCAGAACAAGTGCGATGCTATCGCTCTAAAGTGATCACACCAATTATCGTGTAATTACCGCCTGAATGAGGAGCGAGGACAGTGGAGGCAGGAAATTGAACAAGAGAGAGAGATACCTGAAAAATCAGACCGGTCGTTGGCTTGCTGGGAATGCGACCCTGGAGGGACGACTTATCGGAGCGCCACTCCCAATTATCTGGGGTCGCCGACTCGGAATCCGGGGCTCCACCTGTGTCCATCAAATCAATCGCCCTCCCTCGCTGGTTCGTCCTCCTTCAATCTCCCATGTGCCAAGTCACCATCAATTCATCTCGCACCACTTGCCGAGGGGGCGAGGAAGAGAGGACGTTGCGCTCACCCTTATCCTCCCGCTTCCCCTAACTCCCGCACGACAGCCCTCCCAGGCATCCTCCAATTTGGCGGGAGAACACCAACACCCCTCCCCTTCACCCGACGGGGCCTCACGTGCCCCTCCTCCTCCCAAAGATCTCCGTCGCCCGTGAAGGCGACGTTCCCATTTACAGCACCGCCTTCTTAATTCCCCAATGTCGCCGGAACGCCATCGCGATTCCTCCGAACGTCACGCTCCGGGGAGTGAAGCCAATTGGCCGCTGCAGAGGGCACAGGGTTCCGCCGGGTGAACCGGAAGGCCCTCAATGTCTCTTTTGTTATTCCATGCCTCATCCTGATGTTTCCCTTCTCCCTGCATGGTGGTGTGATGACAACAAGGGACTCGTCAACATGCATGAGGGCGTAGGTTAGGGGGTGAGAAGGATCCATTTGCATGCAACGTAATTCCCCTCCTCTTTTATTCATAATGCATGCGTTTGCCTATCAACGTTTCCACAATTTTTAAAAGAAATGCGTATCATTGGATTTTGAGTTGACGGTTATATTTATGTTTAGGATTATCAAAACTTTTAATACTTTATCTCCATTTTTTAAGATCAGAAGAGTGGTAATTGCAACTCTCCATTCTTCTCTCTTGCGTATGAACTCTCCATATGATTGGTGGCTCTCATTTTAACGCTTCTTTGACGTAGAGTTAGTACGTAGTTGTGTTTTTAGAACGTTCCTATGGATAAGTTCATGTCGTATATTAACTCTACATTATTTCATTAATTTCCGATTCTATCATGTTATAAGATAAATAGCCTCGTCAGAATTTGCACCAAAAGCTAAACATAGAGCGGCCCTAATCACTGAACAATTTCACGGAGTAGCTCAAAATTGTTTCCAGATAGATATTCTTCCCTTGGTCCTACCTTTCTAGTTTTTCCTAGAGTATGTGTCACTCAACGTTTTATTTTGCTTCAGGTTGCGTTTAGATAACTTGTTTTATTTTTCCTGCTTTGTATTGTGGTGAAGTTTTTTATTTCTCACTTAATTGATGAAATATTTCATTAATATTCCAATAGCGCTCATAATTCACAGAGAATTGATTAACTGTTTCATTATAGTTCGTATCATTTCTGACTTCTGAGCCCACTTGCATTGTTAGTTATAAGTCGTCATTTGGTGGCCCAAATATTTTGCAAAATAGAGTTCCACAGTGGGTTATAAACTGCGTATTATCACGTTCCAGTTGTAATTTCTTTCTGAAATTGCATCGAAATTTGAAGCATTAAAAATCGTACTCTAACATTAGTATGTGTTGAGTCCAAAATACCTAACGGAAAAATAGTTTTATTTGGCAAAAATACCACTATGGGCTGCAGTATTTTCATGTTTTTATCCAAATTTTTATTCCCAATAATAAATATTATATGATAAACGGACCATTAAAAATATCAATTATGGATTATAATCAGGGGAGGGAAATTAGATGGTGAAATCGCGAGTCTTCCCCAGTTTTGACCATATCTGCTGGATAGAGACACTAGGAAATAAGCAGAAGCTAAGCATTTGAAAACAAATATTTTTTATAAAATGCACTTTTCGTTGAATGACCATCGTGCATCGGTTAATTTAGAAGTTTAACATGTTCTCTGAATTTTTCCTTGCAGTACTATTATCTCCTCAAGTTCAGATTTGATAATTTTAAATGATACCTTTACTAAGACAAGTTTGAGAAAATACCTGTATGAAACCCTTTAAAGTTTTCCTTGTTTTTAGTCGAATATCAAACACTTACAACCATGATAAAAGACCTACTATGCAAGGCTTAATATTTTGCTTAACCTTTCGTAATTTTAGGGGGTAACAAACTCGGAGACGGCTAATCAACGCTCGAAAATGTTAATTTTGCGGGCAGTTTCCAAATTACTTTTGATGGAACGATCTCTTAGCATGCATTAGTCGGGCACAAAAATTATAGTCCCCACTAGATGTACAATTGATGTAATTATAGGACATTTATGTACTTATCACACACACTAACCTTTGACAAACGAGCCAACAGGAGCCCATATCAGGCACATTTACTTGAAGTACCCACTGCACGGTAATTGACCTTTTTTCAAGAATTGCTACACCCAACTTTTTGGATGCTATCTTGTGGCATTAAGAGCACGCCTGCTATTGAGTTGCTGAACGGTATTCATTTTGTCGACGACCTTGCTCAACTGTCGTGGAACGCATATCGAATTTAATCGCCTACTTGCATGCCTCGGTGGAAAAACGCTGATCTCTTATTTTGAATAACCGCAGAAATAAGAATATATAATACTATCTCTGTAGCTACAAATCATATTTAAAGTTTCTTCATTCTTCATTTATTTCTCACCACCAACTCCCTTCCCTAGTTCCGCGTTCACTGATAGGAGCTTTATTTCCTCGAAATTATTCATAATCACTAAATAACGTAGACAAATACTATCACCGCACTGCATATATATATATATATATATATGCAGTGTATTTATATTTCAACATATATATATTGAAATTTAGATCCATAAACTCGTAGGTGGTCGAATTTCCTAACACTTAGTAGGAAGAAAAATGGGGCGCATCACTGCGCGATTTTGAAGGGCCTCCTTATCTCATGCCTTCTAGAGAATGAAGTCGTTTCCCTGCCTGCGCCTGACAGTCCATTAGATCGATTGCTGGTGAATGCAGCTCGTTGGAAAGGGCATGTCAATCTTTTGCACCTCCGGGAGATAACTTGTACTCTTCCCTTCTTGTCGCTGGCAACAGTCGTTTCCTCGGTTCATAAATCCTCCCTTCCGCAAAATCATGTTCCCTGAATTTTATTTTACTGCTTTGCTTGCAGCCGGCTGATACCCAATAACCCACTTATGTGACAAACTTTGAGGAAGTGGTGTGAAGAGCTGGTCGTTTTGGAGGAGCATTAAGTTCACGGGTGAATTTATTTCCTCTATGTATAATGTTCTCTTATATGCGCTGTAAGCTGTGAGTAATGATGCATATAGATTGCAAAAATGTACCACAATGTCCTCGTGCAGAGGTTCCATGATTAGACAAACTTTTAGAATTTAGACAAACTTGCTCATTGAGAATCTTATGTAGCGTAGATACTTTGAAAGAGAGCGAACATGCTTCTCAGACACCACATTAACATTAAATAAAATGAGTGCAACCTGTTACATTACTTGTTCCCATTTATGCTTTAATAAGAATATTTTTATTGAAATACTGCTAATTGAATTTCCAATTCAAAAATATTAATTTGGTAATAGTTGAGTTTGTTTCAATTTATTCACTTAAATTAAATGAAGATCGGTATCTTTCACTTAAACCCTTGTCGCAAAACGTTAGGCATCCTAGACGGCAGGTTCAACATAATTCCAGGGCACGAAAGCAAACCTTAAAACCCTAGATCAATTCTCAGTACTACAATTTATTCTACTGTTGTCTTAATTTTTCCATGGATAATAGTTTTTAACGAATCGCAAATCCATCGTCATGCGTATTAAGCGCTTGTCCGCTTTCCCTTTTTTCAGTACTCATTTCATGTGCCCGGGTCCAACATATCCGGTGGTAGACAAAAAATATCCCAAAATTTCTCCTCGATTCAATTTTTACTATTAAACATTCGTTCACCAGCTTCCTGTTCTTCCCTGACCTCTTTGGTACCACTTCGGACTGATTCTTCATGTAAACGACTTTCTTCGTTCTTCTTTAACCACCTTGAACGAAAAATCCTCGAATATATATCATTCGCTGTTAAAATGCACGTTATCGAGCCAGTTTAAAAAGGTAATTCACCTGTTACGTTAAATGTGATTAATGCACGCCAAGCTGAACATGGCTTTCAGTAACATTTGCGATTGTAATCATATTCACTCCCACTGGTAATTTGAAAAACCAGTGAAATTTATGTTGTCACAAAAGGAAATCGTTTCCATAATTTTCACCTGCTCCATCAATCTCCACCTCCGAATTTTGTCTGTTATCACAGATTTGGGATCTATCTATCCTATCGCCTATCGCACCGTAAAGGTGCAAATTTAAATGTTTATCTTATTAAATACTGGTTCTCGTTTTATTAGTAGTAGTAATTACTGGGTATCTCGATGACTGAAGTCATTTGCACCTATTTTTTTTACCGTATCCGGCAAATATCAACAATAAGGTGTGTATGATTGAATAAAAATAAATTTAACCACGAATATTTTAGGCAGTTTAATTTTTTAGGAAGATTAGTAATTTTTGTTTTTGTTTGTTGTAATTTTCTTATACATTAATGCAAATCAATAACATTGGATGAGTGCGGAGTCTGACAACCAACATGACTTTGAACTCCGTAAAACGTAGGTAGCAAACTGTCATACGTCATTCTGAAAATGATCTACAAAGTGCTTATCACCGATTTTTTACAACTTGCATTTATTACTTGCATACGATTTCAGCATGAGGCGGGCTCGAGAGTGTCGTGCGGTACGCGACTTCTCCGTCTTCCGTACCTCGTCTCTTGCTTCCAGATTCCATTAACAGAATATTCGAATCACCATAATTTCCGTTGATGGATGTTAACTAAGCATATAACAATGATCAGCTTCTTTAATATTTTTTAGTTTTTCAAGGTATCAAAATACAAGTGAAGAAAACATTATTAATTTAATTATTTTACTGTAAACATTTGCCGAATACAGTTTAAAGAACGCAACGTGTATTGAGAGAGACCATCAAAATACGCTAAATTTTACTGTTACAAGTTATAATATTTTACACAAACGAGAGTTGATTATGGTACAGAAGTCAACCGTTCACTTTTCTCAACTATTGTTGGGAAAAGTGAGCGGTAGGACTGGGGACAGATGTTTTAATTAATAACTGGTGCAAGGAAAGTCAGAGTCGCTAAATATCGATGAAAAAAGTCCTACCAATGGCATCGTATATCGTGAATAAGATGATCTAAATTGATTGATTGACTAAATAATAAATGATTACTCGTGTATCGGATAGGTAGGTAAAGTTTACAAATTTGTAAAACGTTATCCCTCCATGCTCTGAATAAATATGGTAACTGAGTCTTTCTCCATTAGAAATAACCCCAGGATATCTCTCAAGGTAGAGACAAATTTTCTACATTGATGGTCGTTTCATCGGACGCTCAAAGTGAATCACTTCCCCCAATAATCTCTCGCTTCAAATTTGCAAATCTCTTAAAGAGGCTAAAGACGGTGTCGAGCGCTTCTTCCCCCTCTCCCATAAGCTTCGAATCGTGAGAAAAATTATTCGCCGCTCAACTCAAACACTCCGCGGCCTTGCGCTAATTCCCTCCGCCTCTCCACCCCCTCCCCTAAACTTCCCGCTGCATAAATCCCGGTAAACTCTTAAACCACCCGCTTTGCTCCATACGGCTCCATCTTCACACAGACTTGCGCACTCTGCTCCCTCGAGGACTCGGGCCTCCATCGCGCCAACCCACCCACGCCCAAACGTGACCTTTGCCACTTCAAACCCCCACCCAAACGCGACCCCATTGACTTCCGCCCTTTCCCCCGGTGTCCCACGCACCCCTTCGTCCCCTCTTCCACTTTTTCTTCTCTCTCTCTCTCTCTCTCTCATGCTTCTCACTCCTTTCTGACCCATCCTCTCTCCATTTCCCGCCGAGTAGGTCTCGAAACAGCTCATAGGTGTCACGAGAAGCGGAGAGGGGTTAAGACGTGGGCGTCATGATGGGGGGCACTTGTTGAAATTAGCCATTAGGAGCCGGAGTGAGGAAAAGGAGAGCAGGGGGTGGGTAAGGTGATGCGTGGGAAACGAGATACGGAGAGAGATGATGGAGAAGATTTTCAAAGTAAGCGGTGGGCAGTTATTAGTTTCTTCCCGAGAATTAACACCTATTTCACTCCGAAGACAAACTACGGGCGAAGGAGGAACGCAAGCATGATAAGCAACATTTATTAATACTTTAACTGCTAACTGGCGCCTGTAATTAGGACTTGGGCTATTTGTTATATAAATATTGCCCTAAAAGTTTGCATCCGAGACCGATCCCGCTCTCCTTCAAAATTCGGGCTTTAGTCACACATAATTTTAACTACTTATATGAATGATTTTTAATGGACCATTCTTAATTATAGCAATTCAAAAAAGCAAAATGATCAAATTTACAATAACATGTATTCATATATATTTTAGGAGTCTATTTGATACCTCGACTACACAATGTTATTATAAGTTCATACTTCATAACGTTAAGACAAAATTTGTATACGCATCGCTGCAATGATTATTTTTACAACGAACGAAGCAATAATAACTATCGAAGTTGATTTATGTTATATAATAATTCGAGTTTCTTGTTAGTATCTTTCCCATGGACCCAAAATTTACTCACAAAAGAAATATAACCAGTAGCGCCACATCAGTTACTCTAAATTTGACGATGATAAAACTGGTTTATGAAATTAAGTAGGATTGAAAACTTCCTTTTCACAAAAACATTTGGTGTAAGCTTATAAAGCACTCTTTCATGTGCTACTCGCGTGAAAATACGAGACGTTCTGGGGCCACGGAAATTTGTCATGTTGCATTAATACACAAAAACACTATTACGTCGAATTGCTGATTTTTTTTACTTCGTCCATTAACGCCATTTTTACAAGTGAAGCTATCAAATATAATGAGTCTGTAAGAATATCCTACATGACCTGAAATGTATGAGACATTACGGGCAATTTCATCTATATCCCGTCGACCTTCACTCGGCAAAAAGCACTTAAATTTTGCGTCTGAAAGGAACGGTGACCAGGGAAAACCCTGTTTCAACCCCGTGCTGGAAGCTTAAAAATCAAGTGTCTACATACATAAGCGGTGATTCGGGTCGCTACAGCGGGACCACGGATCGAAGAAACGCCAACCGTCGACATTGGACCCTCCACTTTCAACGGTCCCACTTCTCACCACTTGCGCTGCGGTGAGGGCCTCTCGTCGCGATTAGCAAGTCAGAATATCCAATTCGCGAAATTATTGGCGAACGCTTCGGGGCATCCCCACTGAGGTGGAGGGGGGGAGGAGAGAATTCCTCGGGGCAGCGGTGGGGAGCGAGCGGATAAGAATCGTCGGCGTTGGACCAAAAGCGCGCGGCGGAAATTGCCTCTGGGCTAGGAGCATAATACCAGGGCCGGAAGTGAGGTTGAACTAAGCTATGGGCGGGGAGTGTGGAGGAGGGAAATGGGGTAAGGAGAGAATAGCGCGAGAAAACACGAAAAACACTCCTAATGAAACATTTCCCGCGGATCGCGGTCGTGGATGTGGTATCTGAGTGACGACTGAAGAGTGGTGAGCTGGGTGGCGGCATTTAGGGCCTCGGCTGAGTAAGTTGAGCGAGGCAGGGGCAGATGGGGGAATGTCGGCGGAGCGAATCGGAGCAGGTAACAGGGAGGGGGGGGAGAGCAGCATGTTGCAATGACAGTAGGAGGAACAGTCGACGACACGGATTTCGTGTGCCATTCAAACCCGTGCCTTATTGCCCCGCCTCCTACTCCAGGCCGGATATTTACCAAGCTCCCCTTCCCCGCCCATCTCCGTCCCTCTCTCTCTCAACTCTCCTTTCCGAGCTTCACCCCATCCTCCGATTCCCCTCCCGCGTCACATTGGTCCTCTCCCCCATTCTCCTCTCCCGCCCCCTTCGTGAGGGCGTGGCCGGATCTGCTCATTTTCTTTCTCTCTTCTTTGTCCCTACTTTCCATTCCTCTCTTCCTTTTCCGAGAGGTATGGTCCTGCCAGAGACTGTTTTGTCCGAAATCGAGACCGTTATTTTTTTCCAGTCTCTTCCACTCTCATTTCTCTCACTTCCCCCTTTCGCTCCTTCTTTCTACTTCGAGTCATGGTGAGGGGTGTTCTTTTATTTGTATTTTCGAATGGCATTTTCGAGGTCCATTGAAGTGGTTACGATTGCATCGATCGACTTCTGCGGGTAGTAGTTCAAGGGTGGGTTACATGAGAAGTGAGGATCGATGGTTTTTTTTAGCCTTCCTGGGGCAGGAGGCAACCGCGAACAGGTGCGATTGCATGTAAACCGATTGAAAAAAACGTGGCGAGGAGTCAACCGTTGGATTAGATGGAATATTTATTCTTCTTATGTTTCTGAAAAAGTATATTCGGACTGACCGTATTCATTAAGGTTAAAATTGACAGCAACAAAGTATTTTATTCATACGGATAATAGGTGTGTTTTAATTTCCTTCACTTTTTTAAGTTCAGAATACTAATATATATTGATACATTAACAAAGTACTTGCCAATATTTTTCTCAGTGCTTACACAGTATCTAAAAATATAAAAATACCCTATAATTATAGGCTACTTTACAAATTTAACATTCATTGTCAAATGACTACATTTATTGAATTGTTTATCATTCAACGAATAAAATCTATGCAACGAAGCTTTGACTTATTTTAAACATGACTTTCGATGTTTGTTCGACCACTTATCGTATATTACCATAGCGTCACTTATCCAACTCCTTCCCGCTGTGAAATGTCTGTTTGCCTCAAATACCTGCGCCAATTTCTGTCTTTTCCCAAACTCCGAACTTAAGTTTTAATGGAGTAGTTCCCTTTACACTGTGGAGTCAACCTTTTCCCAAAAGTAAGTTAAAGCTACTTACCCAAGAAATTAGCTGCATGGCCCCTTCATGATTGGAAGCGGAGTCTGCTTCATCCATTTTCACTTGAGGATACTGTTGTGGAAGATAAATTAATTTCTGTATTCAGTAATAATCCTTGTTCCTGGGGCGAACTGCTTGGGTCTGAAGAATCTGGTATCTGGGCAAGCTTTTGCGAAAAGAGACAATACTTGAAAATTCAAATCCCTGAAAAGTGATGTTTTTTTGTTAACATTTGAGGAACTTTGCTAAAATATCTTTACGCTATGGAGCAACATTTTTTGGCCTTAGGCTATTTCGATATGGACAAGGTATTAGATCCTTCCAGGAGCCCTATCAATCAGAAAATTGGTATAAAAATTAAATTTAATACAAAATAATATGTAGTTATTTGCGTGAAACGCACACATCCCCTTGAACAGCTTATAGTCCAAATTAACGTTCATTAATAAAGAATCACATCAGGAGTTGGTCTACAAACGTCACATAAGGTTGAAACAATAAAATTTACAGTCGCATGGATGGAGTCATTGTCATTAATGTTGAGTAACCAAAAAATTAAAGAGTTACTAAGTTACCAAAAAATTAAACGAATTCTTAATTTCCAATTATTTCTCTTCGAAACTAGTTTGATTTTAATATAACCTTTAGCTTAGTAGCATGGGTCAGTTGGTATGTCACAATACTCGTATTTATCGAAGGCAGATTGAGAAATCTCTCCTCTTGAAAACGCCTCTAGAATACACATTAATTCCCCCAATAGACGGTAGCTTTTCCTATCACCCGCTGCGATCTCTGCAGCACTCGACATAAGAAAAACTCGGCTGAGGATCAATAAATATCCTACTGAACCTGGCGACCGTCAGAGATGACAGGCAAATATGGGGAAAATCTGGATGACCAATGCAAAATAAGCCAGATGCCGAAATGACGAGAATGAAAATACTCTGCTGATTCCGGAAATTGATTTTCAATAAATGTATTTTTTCTCGATATTTCCTAAATTGCTGATAGAAGGAAAAGGGTCCAGTAAAATAATAAACAACGCATGAATTACGCCAAACTGTCACAAGTGAAAATAAATTCGTAATTAAATTATCCAATGGCAAAATTCTATTTCCAAATTCTACTGTTTGAATACGGAAATAACGCTAATAGAAATCCACAGGCTCACGGATAGGAAATCGTTGAATTTTTCCCCTGGTGATGTTTCGCCGTCGAAACTTTTTATTACACACACATACATATAACTATAAATAAATTACAGTATGCAGGCACACACACACAACATATATATATATATATATATATATATATATACACACACACACCCATGCAAATGTAACGTCAATCCATGAAGGTACATGAATGGACCCGACGCATAGCGACAGCCAATCATCTGGTATGCACACTTCTCTCTGCTGAAAGATACGTGGGAAAACCATGAATTCTCATCATGAGTGAATCTCTTAATTCCTGCCTGACTAATAAAAGATTCAACTTTCCTGTCTATTCCGTGTTTACGCCCATCCAGGCACTCCCTTTCCTCCTCAATGCTCATCCCACATCCTCCTCAGTACTCCACTTCTCATTCTCTTTCACCTCCGGCACACTGTGTGAGCCCTTGTGCTCCAAATATCTTTCCCCGTAAATATTCCGTCGGAGAGGCTTCATCATTTTTGCCATCATCAGCGGCTTTGACACTCGACGGAGAAGGGGGGGGGGAAGATTGTAAAAGCGAAGCGTAAATCCCCGCACACAAGCCCCACAGAGGGTTGAATGAAAGGCATCGGGTGCTGCGGAGGGGGGTTGAATATTTTTTCACTCTACTCATTTCATATATTTTTTTGAAAATCCTTGGCTGGGCAAAATTACGAGTTCCCGAATGTGTGTATCTGTGTGTACCGGAATGTAAATGATTCACGAGAAGCGCTGTACAAAGGCATCTGCCGAAAGTAATTGAGAGAGAACGGTGAAGAGAGAAAAAGAGAGGGGAGCAAGAGGAGATGGATGTGGTGGATTCGGAGGATGAGGCCGAGGGGGTCCCCGGGAATGGAAAGGAGCACTACCGGGAGATGGAATATTCGGGAGATAGGATATTCGAGAGATGGGATATTCGGGAGGGGGTGTTCTCTTCTGTTCGGATTACGGACTCTCACGCGTTGCAATGCGTCGGCTCGGCAACAAGTTTCAAGCATCGGCGTCGGCACTACTCAACCTTCAATTCAGTGCACAAGAGGACCCACGCCCACCCACACATGAGTAAAACCCTACGAGAAGGTCTTGATACTTGTTAAACGCGGACGGTTTGATATTCTGCATCCATTTTTACTCAATATTTTCCACGTATTCTCGCGGTTTCCGAGTATTCCTTGGTTTTTGGATCGACAGCCGAGCAATCCACCCATCGGGTCGCGATAAATCTTTCACTTTCCACTCCTCTTCCCTCACGACCTATATCAGCCAGGAATTGATGATGTTTTTGCCTCGCCCAACCGCCCTCCGCATAGTATCCTGTTTTTCCCCGGAATGCAATGCGCAGATTCTCGAGTGGGCGTCCCATTTTGAGCAAAACCGACAGAGATACCGCTTCCCTCCCTTTCGATGAATGTTTCGAGTGTTCTCTGACGCATCTCTATGAGGCGGATAAAATAAAATGCATGAGGACTTTATTTCGAGAATTTTTCGCACTAATTGGAAATTTCCAGTCGACCTATCTCCATCGATAACCATCAATCGCTTGTAAATAGAATGAAAGATGAATAATATATGGAAATGTTTCTTCCCCATGACATCTAAATCTATTCCACAGATCCATTGAGCTAAGGACGAGACTAAGGGGTGAAAGGGCATTTTATTGCATGCAGTCTCGAATTAATTACTTTTAAGGTGACCGAGGTACGTAAGAAAATCCTCTGTAAACGATCTTTTAAGGAACAGAATGTATCATCGAGACTCATAATACTGCTGCATATGCTGCTACTGCAACTTATAAACTTCAGCTGTATGCCGTAATACATAACGAAATACACCAGAGTTAAGGCTCCTCTACCGGCTTACCTGATTGGTATGAATTATAACATTAATTTATCTATATTCATACAATATCGAAAGGGTGTATTATTATTTGAAATGTTTTAAAATGAACTGTGCAAAATTTATGGCCCAATGAACCCACATATTCAGAACACGATTCATCTTTATCCGAATGGAAAATGGTATTCACAAAAAGTGAAAGATTGATGAGGAAATGAATACGAGTATTTCTTTTGTGAAGACAAAATAAAGAAAGATGATAAAACAGGGACTTAATGGCAATGTGTACTTTGTGAAGAAATATGGAGATACGGATTGCATGGGTGCAATGTTCCCGGCAGGTCGTGTACTATCTGCGCCAAGTCACGTAAATCTTACCATACCCTAATATCGTTATAAGAATCACGGCAAACTTGAAGCATGCAATTTTCAAACGCCCTTGAACCAATTCAGTTCTTCTGTTTAAAAAATGAACAATTGATAAAGCTGTTAAAGAAGGATACACAAAGCTGTTTGGTAAAAAATCTTCCCCATTTCCACAGAATTTTTTAGTATTTTAAAGACATGAGTACTTGCTCTCATCATGGACGGGGAGGTGTTGTATAATAGTAATTTTGGTCGGGTAACGATTTCTAATTTGTGCTGCTAAGAGCCTTTGGAAAATTAAATCCGGTGAACAATTAAGATTAGGAGGGGAGAGAAACGCGATGTTGGTTTAACCCTTAATGTGCTCCTTGAGCGCTGCACTCTTATACCAGCTAATTACTCCTTTATTCATAATGATAGGGTCATCTATATCAGATCAGACAATCACTCTCCTCAGCAAAGTATCGACCCCGTGTAATTTGAAATTGCAAATTAAGCTACCAGGTAATGCAAATCACGCACACGGGGTAACAGATTTAAGCCGCAAGGGTTTGTTCACGCATACAATAAATATTGAAGCCACAGGAGTGAAAGTTCGGGTTAAATACGTCAGCCTCCAATTTTCTTCGTGAGTGTCCCTTTAAGGCGAACAATATATGATTTCAACGCTACACACACCAAATAAATATTCACCATGATTTCAGTGATCTAATAGAAAATCTAAATTCTTCGAAACCAATGAAAACTTATTTACACTCTCACGTATTCATGTGAAGATATGCGTTTTTAACGGGAACGGAAAAACACTTTCTCCACCTTTCAGGACGTATCCACTAAATATTGCAACTTAATTGCTACTTAATTGCATAGGACACAAATATAGTGCCCAAAATGCTAAAAATATTGTCCAGTGCTATAGGGACTGGGACAGTGAACCTCAATTTAGGAACCAAATGCATTTTACCTAATTCCAGACGCCTCTGCCAATAAGCTATATGCAGTTCAAATTAATCACTCTGATGAAAAATATGGTGGAGATTCAAAGGGTTGTATGGATACGCAGATCGAAATGCTTTGGCTAACCTAGAGAGAACCGAATTATTGCTTGCACATGATGGACGATGAGTACATGAATTTGCTTTGTTTTTTTCCTTTTGGCTGAAATTTGTTGGATGATCTAAATATAATGCAGCCGTTATCAAAGATATTTCATATAAACTTTTATTTATTAATATAAGTAGTTAATGAGTTATTAAAACAATCAGGTAATTTATTATTTTAATTACTATCCTGAGTAATCCAAGGTCGGGGATGTGCATTCTGTTCAACATCCAGAGCTTTTTATTGCCAATGTCTACCATAGTACACATAAATTGCGACTGGTTCAACCCATGGGAAATCGATGGGACATTCATTCATTATGAGTTGATACTGAGGTGAACCGTTTTCGTATTGAGCTCGGCTGATTATTTCGTACTCTTACGTGTATGAGAGAAAACTTTATCTTCAATATTGCAGCTTACTGGGATGAGAATTGAAAAAATATTTAAAAAACGAATTCACGAGACGATTCTACACTCATAGAGGCACGAGCTATACCAACAAGAAAGTTCTCGTTGAACTACTGAACAGGTTTCTTGAAGTAAATGCGCTGGTAAAGAAGTCCATTATGTCAGTTAAATCCAAATGGGATAGTGTCTAAGGACAAGAAAATACCTGAGAAGAGAACAGAAAAAAAGAATCGATGTTGCTATTGCACTCCCATAAGGGATGACAATTTTGTTTGCCTTTACTGTTTAGAAAAACTTCACCAAGACAATCAGTCGGCAATTTCATTTTCATTAATGTTAACCTAGACACGCTGGAATACTGTAAAAACATTTGAAATTTTATCGATAAAAACATGCTATCGTACACTTAACTCAGTTACGTAACTAATGACTATCCAGTCATCCTTCCGATAGTGTTCGATCCTCAAGTAATGCCTTGCATTCTCAGCGAGCTAACCCCTTCCCAAAGTGCATTCTCTTCTCCTCGGTGGGTAAAAAAGCCCTTCATCACGTATCCATTTCTTATTTTCCCCCAATAATCTCGCCCCTTCATTCGATCTCAGGTGAATTGAAATTTTTGAGCAATTTTCCCGATCAGCAATCACAAGATAAAGCTTCCAGGTCAGAAGAGGAAGAGAACATTGAAAGCACTCACTACCTCCGGAATGATCCCCTTAGTGACATTCGGGAAAGGTCGTCATGATTACGGTACGACACTTTGCAAAGGTGGTGAGGATAGGGAGACAGGTGGAGAAAAATGAAGGAGAAGAGGGAAAGACGAAAGCACACAACCTGAATCCAGTCGTCCTCTCGAACGGCATCTCATCTCGCCATCGAGAGATCCCTTCCTTCCCCTTCTTCTCTCACGCCAACATACCCCGTACCACCTCTCCCTGTCTCTCTCACTCTCCGGCTTTCTCCCCTCTCTTCCCCTCTCCTTTACCCAAACGTGGCGCCATGGAGTCTATCTCCTCCCTGGGATGAACCAACCACCTGTTCCGAGACGTGTCTCGCGCTCGCTTTAAATTTATGTCGCTTTTTCCAAAACTCCTCTTTCGCAACCCTCTTCCAAATCTTGCTCACATCCATTTCCTTCCTTTTGGCCTCCAATCTGTTTCCCCAAGCCTCATAACCTTTCTCAGAGAGCACATTCACCCGCTCAAGCACGAGCACGCACACACACGTGGACCGCTAATCTGTCGTTTCAATACCATCTCACTTGCGTTCCCAGCCCACCGCGTCCCCATTCCCGGGACGTTTTCTTCTACCCGTACTGGAGCCACTCCGGAAAACTGCCACACAAATGGTTTTTCTTCCTTGCTTTATGAGAACGAGTTCTAAATAAAAGAGAAGGCCTTACTATAAAAGAAGCAAACAGGTTTTTCTCTTTCCTACAAATGCGTATTTGAAATTACCCGAGTTTCTTCCAGATGCTCTCTAGAAGTTAACTTAATTCTGATTAAAACTTCAAGAGAGAATACCTACAGTGTTTCTAGGAGGCTAAATCAATGTTTCGGTTGCCTTGATTAAGTATCATCAACGGTAATTACGTCGCTTGAAAAAAATTGAAGTTTTATTTAAAGATGATTAAATTAAAGTTCACGTTTGTACATCGTAGTTGACATGTTTGGGGAGGATGGAATCAAATATCATGTGGCTAACTTTTATAAAATCGTAAAAGACTTCAAATGAATTGTTTTATAAATTTTTGCAAATTGAAGTTAATTTATCTCTCATGAAACAATATTTAAATACATCAGTTATTTTTATAAAATTATTTTAACAATTTTTATATCAGCAGATATAAAAATGACCCCAATCAACCATATGATATTTTTAATGACCAAATCTTTGCATAGAATGACCTTTTTTCATCTCTAAACTCCGGGGAATAATGTGCGCATATTTGAGATAGAAGACAGGATGTTTGCACTCACCTTTTGTCTCCATGTTTTTCATCCAAGATTAAGAGTATGGTAGACACAATGTTTCAAATAAATTGATAATGTATTCATTTTTAAAGTCGCCATCATAAGGTCTTGTAAGCCTTCCATGCCTGCAGCGGAATACATAAAGCATTAAATACTCGGTAGAATGTTTTCCATAAAATATTTTCAGTGAGAAAATACATTATACAGAGGTTTCTATCAAATTAATTATTTTCAAGAGGATTTATTTTTTTAAATAATCCCATCAATATTAAAAGGTATTATACGAGTAAAACATATGCATGTACGAGTAATTCATATAATACATATATTAAAATATAAACAATAGTTCCATAGTGCTAAGGAAATGTTTTATCCAAAACCTGAATTTTTAAACTAAATTTGGACGAATGGGCAAATAAAAAATATTAGATATATATTTGATTCAGTGTAGCAAGCTGTGAAGCATATATTTACGACTACTCCTACGAAAAGTATATGTCCTCATTGATATAAAGTTTTGTATAAAAAGTATCGAGAAAATTTTGGAAACAAGATTTATTTCAGATGTTGCTACAATGCCTCAATATTCTTCAAAGTACGTCCCTTCAGCATCAACAAACTTTTGCCAGCAGGTTTTCTACGACTGATAGGCGGATTCTGGAAGGCCCTTAAGGGTACTCGTTCAAGTTTCTTTGACAGCACTTAAGGTTCGAGAGTGGTGTTCTTTAAGGGAGGATTTTACTTTTGGGAATAGTAAATAACCTTCCAGTGTCAAGTCGGGACTGTTAGGGTTTGGGAGAATCGTTACGACGCCATTTTAGAAAGTCTTTGGAAGCAGACAATCGACTCGGCTCTTGGTCGTCTGTCAAGACATTCGGGACGAGTTTATCGCAGATCTTTAACATCGCTAAATATTTAGTGACAATGGTGCTCACTGTCATCAATACCAATACGATGTGAGACCATGCGCACACTTCACCGACGGTCTGAATTCAGCACTTCATGCACACTTCAGGGAAAAATTGTGACCGATACGTTTTATACGAACCTTGTACTGGGGTTTCTACTAAATTAGAAAATTCCCACCCATGAGAAGTTGGAAGTTATTCCATCTCAAAAACATGCTGGTATAGTTTTCATGCTGGTTATAGGATAGTTTGATGAAAAATATTAACTTTCCGATGACAAATAGTCGGTGAAAAGTTAATACCTGCAATCATAAATTAAGACTCTTTCGTAACCTACATTACAAATTCCATAAGCGATTATTGTAAATGGACCAAGCGCGCTCAGCCCCACATATTTCAGGCTTAATTGAAATATTTTCAAATGATTTAGCACTACGCAGTACAGGGTAAAAGGCAGTAAATCTTCAGATCCATTCCCAAGCGGGCCGAGAAGAGACGTCGAGGCTCCTGAAGTGAATATATTAGAGCCCGAATTCTGAGTGCCCTTGTGTTTACCGAACTCATGGTGTGCTGGGTTCAGATCCAACTTATCTTTTTCTATATTAAAAGGATAATTTCTATGCAATGTCTAATATTTTTCTACTAATAAATGTTCATAAAATGAGCTTGTGTATATGTTCAAAAAGTTAGGGTTGGGACTGATGGATCACATATCTCCGAGATGTTAGTGCACAATAGTTTGATCCGCCTCTTCACGTCTCTATATTTTTTAAGATTACTCTGAGAGCAGTAAATGCACGTAAATGGTACTGAAATCTCCTTAATGCATTAAATAGTTTCATATTGAAAAATTCTGTTAAATAGCTAAACCAAGTAATTACTATGAACAGCGGTAAAATTTATTTTATTTTACTTTTTGGCACCATAACTTAATGTCATAGATTGATTGTACCTTCATCTTTCATGCAATTTTTATGTCGAAGTAAAGCCAATAATAAATTTGATTATTACATTTTTCACCTCAAAACCAGAATTCATCCCAAATATCTCTTAACGTACATTTGATACCCGAGAATCACTGTATAGCGGTGAAAATTAGTAAATGGGTTTATGGCATAATCGTTCATAAAATATTCATCATGTACGTTTAATGAAAGAATGAAAATAATTAAAAACCCTTTCCCCTTTTCAGACATGATTGAATAAAATTTGATAGTTTCTAATCATCGTGTATTGGAAAATTAATATTGTTGTATATAAATATTTCTATTGAAAATTGAAAATCTGTCAAATAAAAATATAATATAACTGTGAGGTAAAACTTCTCTTAAATGTTGCCATTTCCTTAGATTTAACATAATATAACAGGGCTGGAAAAGCGAAGTAGAATTTCCAACATAGAGGGATGCCCCTGATAATCAAATTCAGGGAAGGGCTCAGAATGAATCTATTGGCAGATGTATGTACCCACGACGAACATTCAAAAAGTAAAGACAAGGGCCGTATGAGCATATGGTACAAGAAGTCCTCAGCGAAGTTAAGGGATTGAGAACTTAATCATATAAGGGAAGATAAAGAATAGCAGTTGGAGAGAGCAAGGAGAAAATCAGACTGGAGGAATTTAGGGAAACACAGTCCAAAAAAAGAGCACTGGTTTTACACAGCGACAAAGAATATGGTTATACTGAGCACAATTAACGCAGAATAATATCCGCCCAGAAGATATGTACTGATGATAATTGCCGAGGAATGGTTTCATACATGAAGTCGACTATGCGCCTAAAAGAGAGAAAAAGAAGAATCAAAGTATTATGTGCTCGAGTTTTCTAGATTTAGATAAAATTAGTGACCATAACTTAATCCCTTGAGGAAAATACGGGAAGAAGATTCACTAATGAGCAATGAAAAAACTGAAATATTGTACAAACTGGATATAGGAGAAAGGAGTTACTTAAAACATGCATTTATAATAGTATCGAGGGAGCTAAAACAATGATGCTATAGAGAAGGACACAGATAATTGGACTAAAGAGAGAAAGAAATACTATAAACTAAAAATAACTCATGAATTTATCTCATAGCTTTGAGAAATCGCACCAGAAGGACTAGAGAACATCAGTAAAGATTATATTGAAAGGAGCTAAAGATTAATCAATAAAAAAACTAATTAGCCACCTAGTCAATGAAGAAATAGACCGAAGAAATTTAAAAATGCAAATGGAGTAGCATCAGATATATGAATGGGAATATGGAGAAAGAAAAATGCTGGTAGGAGAGGACAACAAATAGGTGGAAAGAATACATGTCAGAATTTTATTAAGAACCAATGAACTAGAAACTACTACTGTTTAACTCTGAATTTAAATGTTCTCAACACTTAACCAAAATGGGGTGCGTGCATAATTGCAATCGTTGCAATTATGTTTGTGCGTGGTAGCAAACACCGCTGTTGTCCATGTTTCTCTTTTTGTTTAGACAACTGAGAAGTTCAGATTGGATCTGTCGCAGAAGTCGTTTTAGTATTTTGATGTCTATTTAACCTCTGTGAAATTTTAAACTCAATGAGCAAAGTGCCTAAAGAAGATTAGGCTACAACAGGGAAGTATTACCTGAAAACATTTAAGTAGAATGTAGCTCGGTAGTCAGTGTGACAGAAAGAATGGATCAATGACAGGGGTAATTGAAAATCAGACCCTCGATGAATAAGCTTGAAAAACTGGATATGAGGTTGATTTCGGAACATAAAACGGTAAATTGAAGGGAGTTTTAAATTAACATAAAGGAAAAAAGAGGAAGAGGGAAGAGAGGCGCTGTCTGAAAAAAGAGAACCGGAGGGGCTGTGTATACCTTGAGACACAATGACTTTGTTAGGAACAAGTCAGAAGAAAAATTAGGATAATAACAAGAAAGAGAGCAACGAATAAGTTTTTGAGAAAGTAGAGAAGGATATTAAATATGTAAAATTAGTCAAGACGTGAGAGAATTATCGTTCCAAAGGGAAGATTGGAGGGAAATGGGGCCTTTACAGTGAATGACCCATGATGATTATACGTACTTATTTATTCCTTTGAATGTGCTGCATTCTTCCTTTTGCTATTTCATCATCGGATTTTTATATTTTAAAGTGTTGACAAATATATGCAAGCTTTTGCAGACAATATTATACAAAATTACGTACTGTTATTTATATATCCCTTGTTTTAGCTCCAATGTTCCAACTTTAAATGTAATGAGGATAAAATTTGGCATTAACTGGATTTTCAGTAGTATTTGGACCAAAATGGTGCAACACTAATCGAATATGAAATAGCAAAGGCTACCTTTATAACGCAAATTTGCAGCGTCTGTTTTTTCATTTTTATAAAAACAACACTAACATAGCATATATTATGATTATAAAGTAGCATTTAAATTAGGAATTAAGACAAAAAACCGATTCAGGTCATTAATGACTTTATTCCCCACTGGGAAAATCATATATTTTTGTTTAATTTTTAGAAATATTTACTAGATTGAATCTCTTTTAGTCTATAATCTCCTTCGATCGCAAAACATAGTGCTAATAATATAGCTATTTCCCGTAACTGTTATAAAGTACATTGTTTCTTTCCCAATTCCCTATGCTAATGTCACCTCGGATAAATCTTTTAAAAATGTACTAAAAACTACTATTTCATTATTCATTATGGCGAAACTGGTATTTTAACTAATTTTTTGAGGTTTCATGATATTCACTTTCTGTGTCAATCTCCGTTCATTGAATATGAATTTCCTGGAAAAAAATTAAATAGTGCCAAGATACGCGTTCGATTCCCCAAATAATGATTGTCACCAACGATATGGTCACGGAACGGAAGAATTAAGGAGATAATTAGTAGTCGATTGGATTTTCTTGCTTTGGACAACGAGCACTTGACGCGTTTTACAGTGCTCACACGAAGGCTAGAGAGAAAAGGCCTAGGCTCCCCTCTAAGCTTATCCATCTATTTTGGTCGAAAACCAGCAACTCCATTCCGAGAGGTGGTGTGGGAGCGAGAGGCCATTTTTTTCGGCGGTCCTTATATCATCCAGCCACGTCCGCTAATCCATATCCGCCTCAACCCCCTACCTTCTGCCTAATTGGCTCTTTGAGGATAAGTCCTCTTGGAGGGACAGAGGGAGAGGGTGAGAGAAACTGGGTCCAAGCATTCAGTTCCTCCTCGCCTAAGCCTAATCTATTCGCCGGAAGACCCCGAGAAAAAAATAGGCGAAAGTGAACTTAGGGCACGTGACGGCGATGCCAATGATGACGACGACGATGATGTTGATGAAAGGGATAACAAAGCACCATTTCATCCACCTGGCCCCAGTCACCTCTTGAAGGAGGATCGTGCCCCAGATTTGCCCCGTGAAGTCCTACCATCCGCATAAAAGATGTGCTGTACGGCAATGCATAGTCTTAAGGATCGAACGACAACTGGTGCATTAGCACGACCCTCTCAGCCACAGCGCCGCGGATGCTCCCAGCCAGGCGTTCCGTGGGGAAACCGTGCCGCGGGAGAAGCACGTACGGCAGAATTTTATACACATTTCATCGCACGTCATCCGTGGGATAATCTATTCGATCTGAATTTGCACTGCCTTCGTGTGCTTCCGGGCTTCCACCTCCGCCTTGGGTTTCGGTACGGCGCTCGCAATGTGGATATACTTTATGTATTTGCATGGTTGGGAGCAGATATGTTACGTCAGAAGAGTTCGATGGTTTCCGTGTGTGGCTAGGCAGAACCTTCGACAGTTGGCACAGACGGGCTGGGTATACACATTTTCTTCCGCCCTGAAATTAATTATTGGGAGGTTCGCATTTCTAACAGTTGATCTTTGCGTAACCGAAAAGAGGCAATCAAATTTTCCTTCGAGGAAATATTATAAAGGTAAGAAGCGGATCTGATTAATTATTTTAGAATGGTTATCGTCTGCACTGTAATCGATAATATCATAATTATCTGGTTCATTCTATTTTTAAAATTTTGTAAAATATATCCAAAATAAATATTGTCCATTTTTTCTTGGATGATATGGATAATGAGCTTTCTGTCAGTGGATTTTAACACAAAGCTGCACTGGAATCAAACGTTTGATTGATGACATGAGAAAAAAAACTTTGATAAATATTGTGACCGGGATATTTGTTTCGTTTCCCGAAGTATTCGTCGAAATGGCATCAATCACGACGGAATTGTATCTGCATTACTTCTCCGCACCTGATGAATTATTGATTGAATTTTAATAGATATGGAGGTGCTGACCCGGTTTGCTGCAACGATGCATACTCTTCTATAGAAACCCCTTTCCAGCTTTGGCTATCGGGAAAATTATAGATAGATCATTCTCAATTACATTACATTTGAACCTAATATCAGGATTTGAAACAATAATAAAGTAAGATTATTTCAACTCGATATTTATTGTAAAAATGTAAATCCTACATATATGTTTGGCTAAAGTAGTTTCTATGGAAAATATGAATAAACACTATGCGTTCATTATGGTGATTGGTGGTGGTGTCTGTAGATAGATCATTCTCAATTACATTACATTTGAACCTAATATCAGGATTTGAAACAATAATAAAGTAAGATTATTTCAACTCGATATTTATTGTAAAAATGTAAATCCTACATATATGTTTGGCTAAAGTAGGTTATATGGAAAATAAGAATAAACGCTATGCGTTCATTATGGTGACTGGTGGTGGTGTCTGTAACGATACAGGTTCTATTGTCACGTAACTTAATGTGGATTTTGTCACTTCTTGAACGTTCAGCATAAAAAGAGTATCTCTATTATGAAAACTGTGTTTAAGGTAAATGAAATTTCAGTTTAAGTGGGTTATTTTCGGAAGTTATTAAATTAATCAGGACTTTCATATAGCATTAAATAGGCAAGAATATTTAGGAGCTGGTTGACATATTTCAAAAGAGGATCTTCTAAAAATTAAAAACATGTTGGTAGTGGATAACTCTCAGGAAATATACTCGTCATTTATGTATATTATTGAATATAAAATTCGTAAATGGTGTTTATTCTCCCACATTTAAAGAGTTTTTCTCTGAAATTCTTTGGAATGGAATTAACTTACACCATTTTTTTCAAATCTCCATGTATCGCATTGATGTAATTTCAACCTTTCATGAAAGTGTGTTTTGCCATTAATTCGAGAGCCTCACTTGTTTTAATGGCCTTTGAACAATCACTGCAACAATCACTTTTAAACCTGAACTAAGGAGAATATATGAAATTTAATATATCCGCTTCAAGGCCTATTTCTGATGAGTTCTTATTTCTCGTACCCTTACCGTAGCTACCATTCAAGAAGAAATAAAAGGTTAGGAATAGGGAGGGGTTTTGCATAAAGTTGGGCTGACAAGACTTGAGGAAAGAAGTAGAGTACGCAAACCCACACAAGGACACACAAGCGCTGGCAGTTCCTTCCCTTTTGTCGATGGGAGGAGAGGAAAGTTCAAGCCTGCTCGTCCGAAAGCGAAACGGGGTAAGAGACCGAAGAACCCTTTGTATTCCGATCTTTTCCCGGGCGGATGGAAAGGAGGGCGTCGAAATTCGCTCATTTGGCCCTTTGACGAGGTGGTGGTGGTCGGAGAGGGATGTAGGACTTCGGTTTTTTTTGGATTGGAGGGAGTGAGAGGTGAAAAAGGGAAACAAGGCGAGGAGGGAAGAGAAACAGTTGATGATGGCACGACACGTGGAGGTGATACAAATGGAAAAGTGATGATGGATAGGGGAGGGGACCTGAAACGTGGAAAAAGAGAAAGAGATAGAATAGAGGGGTAGAACGAGGCCAGATGGAGAGGGTAGTGGGTGTCGCACACTTTGTCAGTCGAACGAAGTCCTCTTCTCAAGCGTAACGGATCGTTTCCGAATAACAAAGCGGGCAGGGGTCTCGGACAGCTGAGTTATTTCGGTTCGAACTGTTCCAGGCAATAGAAACGGTGTGACATGATTGGCGTATCCGAAAGTTTGTTTTTCCTTCGATTAAGCTATTTATTCGACTCACAGTTCGTCGCCCCGCCTATCCATATTTTTTAAACACTCCTTAGGAAATTTTTGCGTTTCACTTGTATAAAAGAAAGTCATGATTCAAATTAAGAGTGTAAAATATTTAAAATATAATGCATCCCATTTAATATCAAAAATAGTTTTATACTTGTAGTTCTACGTTCATAGGCAATTCATGATATTTTCTATCAAAGGAGTGGTAACAGTTCACATGTGTTATAAAAGTTATTTAAATAGCTTCCAACTACATTGTTAAAGCCAAGTCATCAGGTGGATTTATCGGTGATGACTTGGCTATTACGATACGAATTCGTCAAAACCGGTCGCACCCGTTGTACATTATGGAAGTGTCTTTCCGTCCATAACTCTTTAGGAATTGCATAGCACCCGGAAGAAAGGATTTTCCGACGATTTATACTGACTTAACATATGATATTTTATGATATTATAATATCATTTTCCCTCACCGTTTGGCAGGCGGAATCATTTTCGCCTGGACGTAAATAAAATGATCAACCGAGCACCGAAAACCTGTAATTGAAGAGATAAACCCAGAAAAACCCCACTTTGATGAACCTAGTCAAGATAATGAATGAAGTTTTAATTCTAAGCATTAAAATTGTCTAAATTTATAATCAGAAAAATTGAAATTTGATACATTCCCCTGAGTCTATTGACGTATCTGAAATACTTCATTTGGTGAGAATAACCGTCATTCTCAGTAATGTGTGAACATCATTTTCAAGAACAGAAATGCTGAATTTTATATTTGCATCAAATGTGAACTGATCAAATATGTACAAATAAGTAGCATTAAAATACAATTCGCAATTACCTTAAAAAAAGCTCTTCCTTATATGATGCAAGTTGCGTTAAAAATTGTATCCTTCTTTCAACTGAATCCAAGCAAAATTGGTATACAGGTTAAACGAATTCATTTTATATCGACATTAGAATAGAGAAAGAAGGATGGGGAGAAAAAATGGCCCTCAGATTCGAAGCGAGAGAGAACGGGACATGTAGGGGGGAGCCACCATCACAAGGGGATTCACGTGGGGTAGTCACGCGGGGCACTTGGCATCCACCAAAGCGACGTCATTCAACCCCGAAAGCGTCGTCGATATTCTTATCCCCACCATTATTTTTGGGCACGTCCTTTCGTTTTCACCCCCTTTCTCTCACCCTTAGAGAGGGTGGTGCGTCCGACAACGCCAACGATGCTCGTTCTTGCATCACCACCCTCTCCCTCATCTACGAAGGCGACGGGAAAATGAGCCAATTCTCCTCATTCGGACACCTTTCGGAGAAATGACGACCGCGAGCGACTTCCACGGCAAGAAGAGGCACGAAGCGTCCCCCGAGTCTTTTCACTCCCACCCCACTCAACCTCTCAAACTCCCTCGCTCGCTTTTCTATCGCCGACACCCTCCTTACCGCCACCTACATGTGTGTTTCCCTTTTTTATTACATTAATTTTTTCTTTCTCTCTCTGAACACACCTCACGGAAAGACACGCACGAGCACCCGTCGCTTTCACCCTCGAGCGACGGGCACGGATGTGCGTGTAGGGTGGAAAATGGAGGAGTAGCGAGAGATACGGCCATGAAGAGAAAAAGGTTAAAGGGATGTTGGAGCGAGGGAAATAAAATGGTAGCGACGAGTGAGTGGGCGTGGCAGGGAGCGAACTCCCCTCCCTTTCCTTCCCCCCGCACCCGTCGGGCTGATGTGAGCGCATACGCCTTTATAGAGATACCTATCGACGATGGATGAAAGAAGGAGATGTTTCCAGCCTTGTTAAGTAGACAAAAATTGA
Source organism: Hetaerina titia (assembly GCA_037158775.1). Classification (NCBI taxonomy): domain Eukaryota; kingdom Metazoa; phylum Arthropoda; class Insecta; order Odonata; family Calopterygidae; genus Hetaerina; species Hetaerina titia. The sequence continues at coordinate 92,577,586 of CM073769.1, read as the reverse complement.
CGCACTACGTAATCAAGATGCAGAAACTTGACCCGAAATTAGTTGTAGGTGATCAATAACTGAAACGAATTGGCACTCGAAGACAAAAATAAAATGTAATCTAGCGAACATAATTCCAAGGTTATATTAGCATCACGCAATGAAAAAGCTACCACTTAAGTAACCGAATGCATGGTAAAAAAAACAACATGGAACTGCGAAAGCTACCTTTGTAATGAAAATGATTATTTTGTGTTTCGTCTCGAGCTCAATTCCGATTACTCCTGGTTGAGAACGAATGATGGGAGAGAGTTGTCCCCTTTATGCAGTACAATATAGTCATAATTGCGAATATGGTTTTTCCTGAAAAATAACAAACATCAGGAAAACTGTGGAGAAAATGGGATTCAAATCTATTGCATACACACTGCTCAGGAAGCACCCAATTTGGTTGTTGGGTCTAATTAATGAACACTCAAAACTATTCGATTTTGATGGTGGAGTCCACGGGAGTAAGGATCATTTCTGAGGGTCATAGCTGAGTTTGGGAAACCCCAGAGTGGAGGGTTACCGAGTCGCATTCGTGGGAGGGACGGGAGAGTTTTGTGGGTATGGAAGGCTTTATGAGGTGAGGGGGAGGAGTCGATGAGACGTCAGGAAAGGGACACGCCGGGGTCGGTGGCCGTATGGGGGGCGGGAGGGGTCGGAGGGGGAAGAGAGGGGGTGGAGTGGGATGGTTGAAGGGAGTGACTAGGGAGGGAGAATCCTGTCCTGTCGATCGAATTGGGAAGTTGATCGGAAGGACGATGCCTCTGACAAAACGGAGATGGTGTGTGCCGCGGGAGGGGTGCGGAGGATGGGTAGGGGTCGAGAGAAAGAGGAGGGGGTGGACTCGAGCAGGAAGAAGCATCATTTGGATTGGATTATGGGGAGGAAGGAGAGGAGAAGAGGAAGAAGTAAGGGCAATGGAGAAAATGGAAGAAAGGCAGGGGAGAAGAGAGGATGGTAAGAAGGGACGTTTTTCGGAATAGGGGAGGTGGGAGAGGTGAAGGAATTTATGGGGAGAGAGACTGCGTGGGAGGAATGACTAGGGGTGGGGAGGAGGGGAAAGGGGAGAGTGGGTTGGTTTCGGAAGAAGGAAGATGGAGTAGATTGTATTATTAGGGCGGGCTAGGGGTGGCTCGAGGGCGAGAAGGACAGTGGATGGGAGGAGCGACGGAAGTTTAGTGATGAATTCAAGGTTTCTCCTTAGCCACGGGGTCGAGTTCGAGTGGTGGTTTATCGGAACCAGGGAGCGCCGATTGTTCAAGCTGATTGGGAGAAAATCGGAATGTGGATAATCGTAGAACGCGAAGGTGTTTGCTCTGATTATTTTTACGCCCATTAGACCCGCGCGTAATCAGGTGACAGATTTGTTGGTCGAGGAAACCTCGCTTGCAAATGAAGAAATACGACGCCAAAACCTTTGGGATGAGTTCGGCGTCGTTTGCATTAAGAACATGAATCACTGGGAAAATTCAGCAAAATAAAATGAAGACATTCGAAAATTACTATCGAAAATGACTGAAAAATAAATTTGTTCGGCGAGGAGGATTATTAAGTACGAGGGTCTACCTCGTACTATTGGGATGGAGTAACAGATGGTGCATATAGGTGTATATAGGTATGGAGAAGTAGGCCGTCGTTCAATTTAAGGGTCCTTTTTCCTTTCTTTTATTATTTGTCAAAAATAATTAGGGACGATAATTTATTCTTAACTTTTGTTTGGGGAGCCAAAGGACCGTGGGCAAAGAATCAATCTATTTTACTCTGAAACCATCCATGATGAAAAATTAATACTAATGTCCCCATTTAATCTTCTTTGCGAAACCAAATAGCCTTAATTGTCGAAAAAACTCTTATGTACACACAAGTATAAAATTCAATGCATTAATAAAAGACAAAAATAATGAAAAGTGTGCTTGTGATAAATGGAGACATGTCATACAAACACTGAATAAAACATAAAACATGAATAAATTATGCGAAGAATTTGACTACAAAGAGTGATGAACTATGATTTAAATTATCTTAATTATAAAAGTCAAATCTATAGTATTAAGAGAATGATGAAATAATATAAATCTTCCAGTCCGCCGAGATTATTATTCGTTGGGAACAGCAGGACGCCAATTCACTAGTGAGAACCGAGGAAAGAATCGTGTAAGGTAAAAGAAAAAAGAATATACTGCAAATGGTCTCCCATCGAGAATATCTATCAACCATGATGAATTACCATATATTGTGTTCTCCAAAGTGTCGAAATACATCTATTTTGCATTAGTATTAATAGTAATTATTTATCGGATCACTGCAATTTCAAAGTGCGAAATCATGGGAGAGCAAGAGACAAAATGTATATATGAGAGAGGGAGGATCAATGAATTGAGTTACGTAATAATATTTTTTTCATTTAATGTGTTCTTATTTTCAATTATTCGTTTTCCGATTGGAAGGCATTCTATCATACATATATGAATAACCAAAAGTGTTTCCTAAGCTATTTTGTGAGCAGTTAAAAATTCGGTAATATATATTGCTTCACATGTTTAACTAACCTAAGCAATTAATTGCATGAAACGGAATTGATTGTTGTTTTACTGTGTCCACTAATTTTATTTTATCTCCCATGACATCAAGACAATGTTTACGATCCTGCGGGCTTTTATGTTGAAGAGTTGGAATTTCTTTTCTTGCCCCTGGGAATTCTTCGAGAAAACCCCAAAATTCTCACTCAGGTTTTATTTGGAGGGTGAAATAGTGAAGGGAAAATATACGATGCATCATTTCATTTCATCATTTCGGTGGTAGGAGCTACAGAATTACGCTTTGCTCCGTGAATAAAACCCCGGGGTGGTGGTGGAGGAAAAGGGGAGACTAAGTAAGTGTACCAGCTACAATTCCGGCAGGAAGAATGCCGCTGGGGTCAAATCCTCCACCGAAAGCTCAGCCGTAGGAGGAGGAGGAGGGTAGGGAGGAAGATTTCCTGTGGGCGTGGGAAGGCGAGGGCGGAAGAAGTTAGGAGTGGGCTGCGGAGGAGGGCGAAGAGAACAAGGCGGCAGTCGAGGGCGGACGATGGAATGAGATAAAACAAAAACGACGCACCCGATACAGAAGGTGGGGTGAGTGCAAAAAGGTCCAACCGAAAATAGCTTTGGGATGCTGGGTACCGGTGCGAAATGGGAGGGAGTTAGTAGCGAACCAAAGAATGACGACGAGGGAGACGAGATAGATGCGGGAAAAATGACAGAGCGAAGGGAAAGGGGAAATTGTGATGAGGGTGTACGATAAGAAACGATAAAAAGTGGAAGGTATGGAGATGAAAGTAGAGAAAACATTGACATTTCTGTGCGTTCACGTGACAGAGATTGTTGCGTAGGAAATGTGAGGAATGAGATACCAATATTTGACACTAAAAACTAGTACAAAGAAAGCGGACTTCACATCAGCCGATATACTTATATTTTTATGCCAGTCAGTAAAAATCTCTTCAGCTTCAAACCAATCCTTTATGGCCTTAATTCTTGTCAGAAAATTCAAATTTTGGTTCTCATATTGCGAAATTCAATTAAGAATACCTTACAAGGAATGTTAGGATGTTTTTATAAATATTTAAATGAAAACACACACTCATATATATATATATATATATACATATAAAATATATATATAATATATATATATTTAATATATATATAATATATATAAGTAGTATAATTTAACATATATAAGACGATAAAAACATGTTCTGTAAATGAATTGTTGGATTTATACTGGAATTTGCTTAGATACTTCCCACGGAAGGATATTAGGCCAAGAAGAAGGGAAGAAGGAAATAGATGTTGAATATTCCCGTTACCATGCTAGTACCAGAAATAAAAATGATACGACAATAATCTTCAGGCGCAAAATATTATTGAATTAATAATTGCGTTTTTAGATTCTGTACATCCTTATAGACGTTTATTACCAATTAATATTATACTGTAAAATCAATCATCTAGCAGTGTATCCCTCCAATAGCGTCTTACCAATTCAGTGACGTACGAGATATTGACATATTTTTTAAGTACTATGGCGAATAGACAATAGGTCCAGGTGCATTCAACAAGGCTGTGAAAATAAAAATTAGTTGATATCGAGTCACCCAATGCCAAACTCGTGATTATCATAATATAAGAAAGAAATATATTGAAAATACAATAATATAGACAGAAACGTTCTCGGACTAATTGTTCGTATAAGATTCTTGGGAAGGATTAAAGACCAAGATATGGAATTGAAAATTCAGTCAGCTAAACCACTAATACAGGCTAATATTCATATTCTAATATTCATTCTAATATCTATCTATATCTATTCTAATATTCTAACTAATATTCATAAGCTAATAGCTTATGAATAGAACGGAAGATATTAGCCGTAATTCAGTAACTTTTCCATTGAATACAGAACTCGACATGGAGATGCGCTCTCTTACAGATGCTAACATTAGAGATGAACGAAATTTCTCTGGGATAAGAAGTCAAGGTAATCAGCACGATTTATTAGCCCGGATTAAATCAATCGGAAAAATCGGATATCTTTAGAAAATATGCCTCCGTTGCTATTACGAGTTATGCATTCAAATCTAGTCCATAAGTGAATGATTCATAAGAATAAAAATATATCGATAATTCCTCATTTTTCCCTTTTGTATCATGAATTGGATAGCTATTTGAAAATATTCACTCTAAAAAGAGGAATTCTTACGGAAAAAAAGGAATGAGAATCTTCTGCAAAGAGCTTCAAAGAAAGGGTTAATTTTGGCTCATGACCTGGAATTTGATATTGTCACTGTACTCCCTGAGAGTGGAATCATATCATAGGAAATATGGATTTTACGTTTTATGCTTTTCCGATTGAGTAATTCTAATGAGTGACGCGGTGTGAAAAGCAAATAAGAATGAAACTGAATTACTAATTCTGATTTGAGGAACGGGTTGCTTTAACACCAATGCCTAATGCACAGGGATGTTTTATCGTTAAATTAAAATGATTACATACATTTTTTTAATCCTTAAATCGTCTTTATCACCTCCGAATAACCTCATTTTAATTCCTCATTTTCGACTTCACCTAAACTCATCGATTTTCGATTTAAAAAGAAGATTGGAAATCTGTTCCTGAGGCAGTGCTTTTAATGCTGAAACAATGATATTCCAGTACTACACGTTTCGGTAATCATTTGTAGGATATTTTTTCAGCTTGAAGATGGCTTCATTCAAAGAAAATATCGCGAAACAAATTTCTCGACGTAAGAATGCCTTATTGTTTAATATTGGAGTTTCATAGGCAAGCGTGCAGGAAAGTATTGTTTCTTCGTGTTTCTCCTTGAAACACTTATTGGAATGTCAGTTTCCTGTGTCGTCTATGTCGCCATGATAAGTAATCATCGCGAGCCCAGACCCACCATTTGGAAACCTTTGGAGACGAGTCTTCGCAGTCGACGTCGCGCCTCGCATGATAAATTTTCTAAAGAGACACATGGAAGAATATTTGAAATGTCAATAAAAAAGTGCGGCTAAATCGTGAACAAATTTGGAGAATCAATGTGAATCATTTAATCACTTAAACCGTTAATTAACATCCCTACTCTAACTAACATCTGGCATCGCTATTCCAGAGTAGAAATGAAGTATTGTTAGGAATAAATTTTAAACAACCCAAAGCCAAATGGCGTGGTTACTGAAAAAGAAACAGTCCCCATTCCCTCGTTGACATTGATGGCATACTATCTTAACATAAGAATCCCGAAAGTTAATTTTGAAGAAAAATATGACAAAATCCCACGAGAGTTGGCAGAGGAAAAAATAATGAATGTTGAAGAATCAGTATTTTCGCTTACCTAATGATTAAAGCAATCAAATATTTTGGCTGATAATATGAAGCAGAGTCTTTTATACAGTAAATACTATGAATGCGATAAATTCCTGGAATATTGCTAGGTATTAACCTTAAATATGAATAGTTTATATATTTATCCATTAAAAAGCACTTGACAAAGCTGCCAAAGATATTAGAATTCAAGATACAATGGGGTCTAATCGTCGGACTAATAAAATATTCGCTGCTTCCGCGATAAGAAATTCCCTAGGCCTCCTAAGAAAGGCACAAGACGAAACTGAGCGAAGAAAAATGCTGAAAAACTATGGTGGACAGTGACGGACGGAAGAACGTGATTAATTTTAATATATGCGACGCCGTCAGACGAAGGAGAAATAATAGCGTTTGATGGCATGTCAGAGGGGAAATGACGCAAACGAAAGCTTCAGAAAAAAGAAACATGAGAAGTAGGCTTGAGAAAAAATATATACACATAGCCCTCATTCAGACTAGCTGGTTCTTCAAGATTTTAGGCGCCTGGAGAAGTGGGGATGGGAAGTGCTACATTCTTACAGATCATCGATTTTGCCCAACAGCTTTGTTCCACTCACTATCAGAGCCGTCACATTTCCACTCCGGAGCTGGTTACCTGCCTTGGAGGGATACCGCCATTTCTTATGCTCCCATCCATCGAATTAGCGGCTACTTTCCCCGCCGGAACGGTGCTTCGAGCGGTAACTCCTGATCGACCTCGGGTTCTGCCTTCACTTGCTCCACATCCAGGACCGAATAAAAACCCAAGGCATGGGAGCACAAAGGGTGCGGAGTGATCGGCGAATTTTGGAGGATGAAAGGTGAAGGGAGGGTGAGGGATGAAGGGTGAGAGGACCCCATCCCTTCACATCCAGGCAATGCCAATAATGGAGGAGCAGATTCCTTCCCAGAAACGGAAGCGGCACCGGATGATTCGAGAGAGGTGCTCCCTCCGACCTTACTCATTCCTTCCCCATTCCATCTTCAGATCACTAATCCTTCCCCCGTGCTGCCCCGCACACACCAAGACAAATATATGGGCTGCTCCTGCCAAAGATCGGATGTACCTTTAAGCGTCGCCATGCCTCCGAATCCACTCTCCAAACCCTCGACCCTCCCTGGCATTTGCTTAGCGTGCTTGTTTCCCACCTCCAATAAATGACTAGACTGACTTCATGGTCACCTCTGTGGTGGATCTAGAAGTTAATAAGATTACGGTTGGGTAATTTTCACTACGAGATCTAAAAAAAATCTCAAGGGGTGAGGGTTTATTTCGTACGAGTAGACAAGACAAGTGGGATAGTTAGCTGTGTATGAGTTGGCTTTCATTGACTGCATCACATTGACCTCGGACTACGGATTTTCTTTTGAAAAACTGAAAATGAGTTCAGATTTTTAAGTGATTTAGTTGTGTGGTAAATTACCGGGTAAGGTCCAATTTTACTTCTTGGACAGGGCAAGATTACGACATTTTGCAATCATACAGTGTCTACATAAAACGAAAAGCGAAATTAATGGTTTCCCATCACAGATACAAATACAGCAGTACAGTACACGTACATTCCCGTTAAAGGTATCATGGTAATCTTGAAATAGATTTTAAAGAAATTAATTCAGTAAAAAGATCCAAGTTTTTAAACTTTATTTCTCAAGAGTTTATTATAATTTCAGTACTGTTGATGGAACGAACCAAATTGTTTCATTTTTTTGGGAGAATGCTTTCAGGTAACGTTGAAAAGTTTTTACCAACATTCCAATCAGTAGGCACACAAACTACTTTTCGTGCCTAGTGCATCTGGAACTGTTTTAGAATCGGTTATGGATCAACTCTACAATCAATCAAAAAAATGAGATTTGATATGTGACTACTGGCGAAAAGTCTTTTATGTGCGACCATAACCGTGTACCAGGGTTGTATATGAGGTTATAAATATTAACCCCAACTTATGGTTCAGTTATGAAAGAACCATCGATAAAAATCAATGCCTATTACATTTCATACTGGGTCGAGGAATCTTCGTGGCAATGAATACATAAAATCTATCTTTATCATTAAAGGACTATCCAGATATAAAATGCAGCCCATCTTGTCGAATAATTACACCCACATTTTATTGTCCTCCTAAAATTGTGTAATATATTTTCAAGCCATACTATTAAATCAAATTTGGCGAATATCTTCAGGTGAATATTGATTTATTAGTTCTTAGTCCGAATGGAAGTAATTTATCTCCAGAAACTGCGCTTTTTATTACGAGTACCTATGGCTATAAGTGATTAATCTGGAGTGAGTGTAATTAATGCTTTTGAAGATAATTATCCCAAATGTAAACTCTGAAATATTGATCCCTAGTTAAAGATTTTTAAACTAATCCTAGAAGACTGATTAAAAATTGTTTCTAAAACACTTTTTCACAGGAAAAGGCTTTCATCAGACTTATACCAAGTTCAAATACACGAGGTGTGACATATATTCGTCGCTAAACATTCGTTTCAATATAAACTCAATTTTACAAATTGTTTATTTATTTTCTATCCAATCAATCCAGGTTTTGTATTCGAGAACTTATCTCTATCGTATTAAATCTACAGAAATTGGTTTCTAATTGATGATGTTTCAAACAGTATTCTAAAAAACAGAGAAGACAAAAACGACACTTGCCATGAAACTTGTGCGTCTGAGGGTAAGTCTCATTTAAGTAGATGAGGCAGTTCATAAAAGGTTATCCAAATGTCCGTTTTAGTATAATTTGGAGACTTAGATCTGCGAGGGATAAGGCATGCAGGCAACTGCAGTAAAGCACTCTACCAAACCAAGACGAACCCCGCATTCATTTCGACTCTCTTTAATTATAATTTGAGCAATTCAACACGATTATCAGTTCAATAATGAATTAAAAGTGATGTCTCTTGTGACCCTGTGACAGCGTCGAGTGGGTCCCACGGTTCGCAGAGCCGCTAAGTAGTCCTAATTTGCACTCCTATTCCTTCCCATGGCCCACGAATATGGGCTCAATGAGAATACGGTGTTCAAACGTCTGCTCCCTTCGCTCCCTCTCGCCTGCGTCTCCAACCTTTTGGCTCCCCCACACTCTCTCGACAACTCATCCCCTCAACCAACAGTCAGCCCTTTTCAAGCTTTCAACTCTTACCGTTCCAGTGAGAACGTTCGGCAAGTAATCGGGAGCCGCCTTAGCGTTTTGAATTAATTCGTGCATAATTTACCGAGAATGGAATTTCCTGCCGTTAACCTCCATCACCCTCTACCCTCAACTTCTCCCTCAAACATCCCTCCCACCCAATCCCTGCCTCCCCCACCCTATCACTCAAAAGGTTGATCCTCAGGGTTTTTAGAAGGTCGGAGGAATCGGGAGCATCCACGGGGACCCAGCTTCCACCCATCATTCAATTTAATCATATTTCTCCTTCCCCTTCTTTCAAATCCACCAACCCCCCTCCATCTCTACACAAGTTTCCACAAAAACTCCCGTCCCGTCGCTTGCAAAAGAAAAAAAAGAGTTCCGACCCAAAACCCTCTCTCACCCCAACCAAATCCTTTTTTTCTTCTTTCACAAATCGCACGGAAGGGATTAAAATCTCTTCGTCGCGAGGAGGGGCGAGGGAGTAAAGGTGGGGACAACGGGGAGAGGGAGCAAAGGAGGTTGCTGGGGGAAGAGGATGTTCCTTCCCTGGACGAGGCCGTGTTCTATCCGAACGCGAGGCGTAGAATTGTGGATGGGGTGGTGGTGAGTAGGGGGAGAAACGGGGAAAGAGGGTGAGGAAACTGAACGGGTGGAAGGTAGGAGGGTTTGTTTTTGGGTGGGTGGAGTTTGAGGGGCAGAGAGCGGTGGTAAAGGGGAATTTTGTTTTAGCCTCTTCTAATAAGCCGCTTCCTGCACAAAAGTTTTAGTTCTCGACTTTTTCGAAGATTGAAATTTTTGATGCGTTCTGTTTCTCTTCCTGTCCCTTCTTCCACTCCCAGCGCGCGTTCGTCGTCCCTCTCTGCCGGCAACTAGGGTCATTTCGGATAACACTGTGAGTTATCAGGAGATATGGGAGGGGAGGGGGAAAAGTATAGAAATATGTGATAGAAGGCGAACGAGGGAGAGACAAAAGGAGAAAATGGATGATAGAAACTGAGATTCGTGTTGAAACTCTTGGAAATAAAAAATATCATCCCCTCTTTCCCCCCCCCCCATGTACCCTTCACCGATCGGTAGCGACGGGCATATAGTCCTCGAGGAAGCTGAGTTGTGTTGGATAAGGGGGAAACGAAATATGCATGCATCTATCTCCCGATGGTAATGAAAGAAACTTTTTAGAGTGTCCTTCACTTTGATATCAGTGGGGTTTTTTCTTTATATTCGGATATTGTTCGAAAATCTTAGTGGCAGTGGCCGAATAAATTAGACGCTTCCGAAGGCACGTTTTAATGCACTCGGAATGCCTTAATGAAAGGATTCCTGGAAGGAAAGATGTACAAGGGAAGATCAACGATAAATTACCAGAAGAAATAATGGCAGGAATACATAAGGAACCACGAAAGAACAAAAAGATATGCAGGAATAAGGCAGTCTGGGCAGCTGCTATAAATTAATCATGAAATTAACAGTCTGCTCCGATTAATTATGAAAAAATAGTTAATCTGAATTAATTTTCAATGATGGATTATGGGAAGCATTTCTCAAAGAATAGGATTTTTTCGCCATTTCGATTCGACTTTTTAAAAATAAAATCATTTATCAAAGCACTATACACAAACATACAATCGGGTAAGAATTTTCCGTTGAAATACATTTAATGATTTCAAAAAATATATTGTGAGGGGGTGAGATCTGGCGAATAAGGAGAATGATCAAGGATGGTGATTGAATTTTTTGCCAGAAACTGGCGACCACTCACTGCTGAATGCGCAGGTGAATTGTCATGGTGAAGGATTCATCCATCATGTTCATTTAAAATAGTGTGCACTATTGATTCTCTTAAATTCAGTTCATCAGCTATCATTTGGACAGTTTTTCGACTATCGGTAAGGACAAGGGACCGCACACGATCAATGTTGTCGTCCATACAGGTGGCTGATGGTCATCCCGCCCTTGCATCATCCGTGGCGTCTTGTTGGCCATCTTTAAAACGCTTTATCCACTTGAAAACGGATGCTTTCTTCAGAGCAATATCGTCGTAAACGGCTGTCAACATTTCAGTAATTTCTTGACAACATTTACCGCACTTCACCGAAAAACTTGATCTCGATTCGTTGCTCCGTGATTTCCTCAATTTCCATTTTCGACAAACAGTAAAAACAAGGGCAAGAGAAACTAACATAATTGGCACCATACGCACAGCTCGACGATCCGCCAAGCACTGACGGCTCATTGGGTCTCGGGTAACTAGCGTCGCTAGTAGGCGGGACTATAGTTCGTGCCATGGCCGCTAGATTGCACCAGTTCGCTTTTTTTGCACAGATCACGTACTCTAATAATGCCACTGATGCTACCAGTAGTCCGTACAATCCATAGCGTATTGGAAATTGAACTAAATATAATAATATGATTGCGTTAGGAAAATGAATAGCGATAATTTTGATATAAATAAATAAGAGATTTGTACGTATCTAAGAGTAGGCTAAAGCAATGCTGGAACTGAGGTTAGCCGAAAAATAGTACTGTAATTTAAATACCTCTTTCCTTGATTAATATCTAATTATTTTCTTGATATGCATTAAATTGAATGGATCGCATTGTATTGAAATATTTTCGTCATTCACTAATCTAAGTTTAAACAGTTCTCCATGCCGAACCATTACTATTATTATTATATCTCTTTTACCAATTCAAAAGTGTAAAAATTATCTGTTTTGATCGAGATAAATTATTGTTACACTTTGGATTTGTTTCTCTTATGCAAATTAGCGGATGACCTCGCTCAGTTACTGTCTCCCGGAGTTCTTAGAATTTGGCAAATGTTGACTCCGTGGATAGTCTAATATGACCTTTGACCGCTAGAGATGATTCAAACAGCTGGCGTACATTCAGTGTCAAGATATTAAACTAACTAGCGTGCACTTCGGAGGTCACACGGTAAAGAGGCGCTGTGTGTAAAAGAGATAATTCAGGGAGAGAGGTTGAACTAAAGGAAAGAAAAAGAAAATGTGTAGAAGTGAGAAAGGAGAGGAGGCTTTGCAATGGGGGAAAATGAAACTGGAATGGAAATATTTGAGCAGACGACGGTGCGCTTCCGGGCATCATGTTACAGAGCTTTTTCGACGACTTTTTTGTCACTCTAAAAAATTGCAGAATTTTTTCGCCTGTTCCCTACTTTTTTCCCTGATTGCTTTCCTTGACACATAACAAATGCCCTGAAATTTCCTCTGACTTAAGTGCCTTAGAAAGGCCTGATTCGCCTGAGTTGCTGCTATCTTGCGAAGCCTTTTCCTAACTAATAAGTCGTATTAATCATCTACTATGCTCTTTATACTTGTATTATAACATATTATGTAATTTTGAAAATCTTTTCTGTAGTAAAGAAATTACTATTAGTTTGTTATGATTGAGAACGTAATCAAAAATCTGTAACAACTAATGCTAAATAATAGTAAAATGGAACTAGATTAAGAGTAAAAATTTCGTTCGTCGATCTAACATGGAACGGAAATATTGAAGATTGAAATAAATAGTCGAAATTGAGAGATTTAGCTCTTGAAGTATATCTGTTCAATATTTTGTCAGCTGCTAATGGAATTTATATGATAATTTCACATTTACATATTTAATTACTTCGCAAGTTCCAAATATAAACGTTCAATGATAAATTTGTTGTTATTCTAAACTTATAAATTATATATGCCTACGGAAGAGGGAAATAAATTGACAAGCAATCATTACAGAGGAAAGGGTATCCATAAATTTATTCAGTCCATAAACGGTTTTATTTTATTTTAAACCAAAATCATTGAGAAATTTTATCTGTAATGATTTGAAATATTTAAACATAATTCAAATTGATATGCGTATAAAAGCATGCCTTATAACTTAGTTTCATTTGATCGCATGGCGATCGTCACGTAAAAAATCCTGGACCGGGATATTTTTTGACTCGCTTCGAGTAAACTCAACCAGTGACTTTTCAGAAAATAAGCTGCGTCCAAAACATTTTAGATACGTTTTCTTTGTGTTTACATGAGTAATCTGGTACAAAATATCAATTAGACGTATAAAGAAAAGAATCACCTCTGCAAATCATTTACATCTAAAAACTATGATTAAAAAACTCAATCATTAAAAGTTATAAATATATATGTATTTTTTCAATTCGTTTTAACAGTTCGTTATAAAGTTCGCAGAATGAATTTTACAGAATTTAAATACTGATTTTTAATTATTTTAACTTTTATAATTATTACTATATTTAGTGATACCGTCAGAAATAAACATGTTGTAAAATTTACGAGAAATATATAATTCCTAACTCGTTGTGCATCAATAAATTTTACATGAGATAAGGGGACAAATATTTTGAAACCTTCGAATAGAACGGATATGTGGTCAAATGTAAAAATTTAAAGTAAACCCAAATCAGTATTTCAATTTACCTAGAGTTGTACATTAGTTCAATTTAATATTTTTAACTCAAAAACTGTCACATTTAGTATTCCTAATTCAATAGCGTTGAATCCAATTTCAGTAGCATGAAATAATAAAAAAACATATCTTAATTTAATTATTGCATAATTATTTATTTCAAATGACATATAAACATTGAATAAGATAATTTTATGATTTCAATTTGAATGCATAACATCGTTTCAATATGGAAACTTATCTCATTTAGCTCATAGTTCTCTTCTAATGTATTTCACGGAGGAATTGTGAAGGAGGCAGGCGATTTCTCATGCAAATCCTTACCAAGGAATCGGAAGTAGAAAAGCGGAGGGTACGTCTCAAATCAAATGTTATTCCAGCATAGTTTTCATGATAACTACACCTTTCCTCCGGTTGTGGAGGAAGGAAGCGCATAAAAACAGAATACATATTGCCTCATATCGGATGCTTTAGGGGGATACGGGAAAACGAAAGCCTCCTTCGAGTAACATGCTAAAATGGCACATACATGTAAATTGAGATAACGGAAAAAAAGCAAGCTCTCCTCTCTTTTTTCTCCCATCTCCTATTCTTTTTTCTGCTCTTTTATTTTTTAATCCACGTACAAGACATATTCATGTAAGATTTTAACCAAAGAGGGGCTAAAGTTGGGCGAAATGTAAATTTCTCTCCTCCGTGGCAAGGACGAGTAATTTTCGATAAGCGATCCAACATCTGGGCAAGTTCTCTTATGCGCGAGGTTTTGAGAAAGAGAGGGAGAGAGGAATGGAGAGAGAGAGAGAGAGAGAGAGAAAGGGGAAGGCTCAACCGAATAGAACACTGCCCGACTCCTCTCCTTATCTTTATCACCCCTGTTCCCATTTTCTTCCAGACGCGAGAAAAACCTCCCCCCCCCCCGAACAAAGCCCGCTGAAATACAACGCAAATAATCCCTTAACGATCAAAATCATTCCTCTTCATCCTCCTCCAACACCCACACTCACCCCACCCCACGTTCCATTTCTACCTCTTCCATCTACCTCTTTTATTTCCTTAAAGGTTGAGACCGGCTCGACGTCCCTCTCTTGTTTTCACCCGTCTCGAAAATCCCTCCCTTCCCCCTCACTCGCCGATCCACACAAACACTCTCACTCACCCTCGGCCATCCATCCCCTCACCCCCACACCACCACGACCCCACACTCAAAGCCACCCTCTCTGCCGTTTTTATGTATTTTTCCCCCACTTTTATTTTCCTCCACGCGCAATGGATCTTCTTTCCAGCTCCCGAACGGCCGGCCCACGCCTCCTCTCACGCCTTCCCATCTCAGACTCCCTCAACTCTCCCCTATCCTTCCCTTCTCTCTTCTTCTTGTCCCCTCTCCCTACGTCGTCATCCATCCTTTACACTCTCCGGCAAAAGGTGGAACCTTCAGCTCATTTTTTTTAGGATGGAAGTAATTTTAATTTTTTTCTCCCAAGGCTCGCCGAATTTTTCTTTCCACCTTTCTGTCGCCCCTTCTCTGTCGCTCCTCTATCTCTCGCTGCTGTATTTTTATGTTGATGGATATTTTTTCCTGTTCCAATGAAAGCGATAGGGGGCTGCGTGTCGTAGAAGGACGGGGGAGAGGGAAAAAGAAAGGTTTTGGGGTGGGAGAGAGGAGGAAGGGAGAAGGGTTGTGGAGAGGTATGAGAGGAATTGCAGGGAAAAAATAGGTGAGTGGGAAGGAGGAAGTTAGCATCGACTTTTCCGTCTCGCTCCTCTTAATTTCTTCCCTCCTTCATCCCTCATATCCCTCGAAATCCATCCGAATGCCTGGGAGGATTGAGGAGTGGGACGGGTGGGTCCTGACTTGGCTTTTTGTTTTACTTTCAATCCAACGGATTACTTCTCTATCTTAGCTGACTTTTTCTCATTTGCAGCAGAGTTCGGCGATTACACCATTTTAAACACTAACGGAGATGGATCGGAAGCTTTTTCTAGACTACCCTTCTCTTCACTCCTAGATACAAAAGAACGAGGGAAACGTGTGATGTCCTTTTGAGAATGTTTAAGGAATGTTTTTGATTTGAGTCTGATAAAACTAGGTTATATCATATGAATATACAATTACATGTCATAGGTAAATTTAACTATACATTTGTATGTCATGGGTACTGACAGAACTGGACGGTTAATTTTTACTTTGACAAATGAACTGAACTCTCACATGGAGGAAAACAAGGAGAATTAATGAAGGGATTGACATAGCAGCGCCAAAGGCAGGTCGATCTGGTAGGTACGAAAAACCCTATTAAAGGTCAAGAGAGACATTAAAATCATGGGTTAACGTCCCAGTAATGGTATGGTTACTGAGCCATTGACATTTATCGTGATCACTCGCTTGTATTACAAAATTTATGATGCAGTCTTCCATCATTTTCCATTTCAGGTTAATTCTTTGACCAATTATCCCTTATTTTTCAAATTTAGCGCCTCATGGTAACATCGAAGCATACCATTTTACATGCAATTAGTTGAAAGACTTCAGCTGGAACGTAAACAGAAAATCCAATAGTCACATTTAGGGAGTGAGGGAAAATTACGTTGGAATATCGCGAAGTACAATAACATTTTTGGTACCACTTGTTTCGTTTCTTTAACTCGTCGTCATTCTCAAATGCGACTCGGCAATCCTAACATGCGTGTGGTGTTTCACTAAAATTCGTCGTGAAACCCAATTCACACAGTTGTACTCTCACCGCTTTAATACTCGCACTCAAATAAGTCGCTCTCTTGCGGTTTTTCTTTTCTCAGGGACCAAAGGGAAAGGCTATAGAAAGAATAAAGGGGTAGATATTTTCTCCATGGCGAAGAAATATTCAAATACCTGAGCCTTTAGAAAAGCCGCATGGAAATATCTTGGACCTTATGGGCAAGGCGGTCGTTTTGCATTAGCATTCTCACGGCTCCGCTGTCTTAACCTTCTCCTATCTAATCTTGCTATCAAAGACCTCCACGTCGCTCACTCCCCTCCCCTTTCGTCTCCCTCCATCCATCTTCCAAGCTGTTACCTGTAAATCGCCGTAGTTGAGAGCCCGCGAAATTTATTGACTTCTAGATTTTCTTTCGTCTCAGTCACGGTATTTAGAGGGGGTAGAAGCTTGCACGTTGGCAACATTCTGGGCAACCGCAAGCAACGGATGAACCGGCCGCGTGGGAAAACGCCGTCTCCAACGTTCCTGCGCGAATCTCCTATCCCAATGATTAGAAAATATCGGCTAATATGTGTCCAGGGAACGAGGGATTCAGTCGAAAAAGGCCCATGTTTTTAGCATTCAAGTTTCCAAAGACTTCGGGGTAATGATGTAGTTTTTATGCAGTCATTTTTTCAAATGAAACCCAGGCTTTCCCTTTCTGAAAAAATGATCAATTAAAGAAGGTAATTTAATTACTATGGCTACAGAAGAGAAGAAAATTGCATAATTGATGTACTAAAACTTTTCAGATCCTTCACCTTTTTTCTTCGGATACATCGCATATTCTCCAAAAATAGATGATATTATTTAGAGAAACCGCGTCATTGCCCCGTGGTTATTGTTAGAAGCCTCTGGTTATCAATTCTTTATTTCGATGATTGGACCAGTTTGCTAGCAGCCGAGTAGCACAAAGGCTTAATCACACCATGATCGCGATACGGTCTATTGCAAAATTCAATTTTATAATTTTTGTTTCCTAGATGTAGATCCTGGCTACTTCAATGTTACCTCCCATTCTTATACTGTCCACGCAAATTAATGCAATAGGGTTTTATAAGAACGTTATTTCATAAATCTGGAGCAGATTTAAAGAGTCTTGCCTCTGGAGCCTGTTTGAGAACCTGGAGTAGGTTAAACGATAGCTATTACCTGCCGAGCGAAGTAATTAGTATAGAAAATTCGAAGGCTTCCAAAAAAATTGTAATTCTCTGAATAATTTATAAGCCGTTTTGCTCGTGGAATTTCCACAGTTAAGTGATATTCATTTTTCATAAACTGTCGGTTATCATCAAAATGTCACAACATTTAATTAGAGAGAGCTTCATTAAATATTTTAAACGAAAAATAAGCTGATTGTGTGTATTATCAGTCAAATAAAAATTTAGGAGTCATGAATGTCATACAAGTACCTGTGTATGTTAAGTACCTTTTAAGTCTCGGAAACTTAATTATTCATCCTTATAAAATACGAGTGGTACTTTGAGATTTTACACCTCTAAGTGAACATATTGCATGTTCATTCTCAAAAGCTTTCCAAAATGCATTTAACGATATTGCCACGGTTTACTCGGTGATCTCAGGCTGTCATTTTCCGATGCAGAAAATAATATACATTTAATAAAATTAGTTTGAGAATGCCTATTACAAATTATCAACATATTACTCAGTTTCCTATGGAAATATATATTTTTTAAAAATCATGTCTGAGTCACCTACTCTGGAAAATCTTTTTCCAGGTTTTGGTACAAAAATTTCTCGAATAGAAATTTCCATCTTGCCATTCGAAGGGCTACGGGGTGGTATTTTTAATTTTATTTTTTTAATGTGACCTATGCAATAATATTTCCTACTTTTCTCAACAAGTAAAAGTTAATTAGTCTGAACACGACAAGAAAATGTATGTGCAGAGAGTACAACGAAGTAGTATTTTTAGTACTGTTTTTAAAAATGTGAGCTATGCCATAAATAATATCTTCTACCTCCCTTGGCCAAATAAAAGTCAATTAGTCTGAGGAAGACACGGAAATGTATGTGCAGAGAGTAAAGTCTCTTACAATTTCACGTCAGAAGCTCATCATTGCCGACGCAGCTTCCTCATGAGGGAAATGGTAGGTCGTTTTCCGTACTTTTTCCTCACCCGCAAAAGGGCGATGCTTAAAAAGAGCCATTTTGCAGCACTTTTGCTTTAACTTGGTGGATCGTTTTTATTCCTGCTGACTCTGGAAAGTGTCGGACAAAGGTGATACATTAATGCTTTCGTGTGAGAGGGACAATGAGGACGAAAGGGTCATTAATATCAGTTTACTCGTGTATTTTGCACATTATTTGGAAGTATGGTATTAGCCTCCTCAATTAAACCTCGGAACCCATAATGATGACTCGTTGCTTGCAGCTCATGCCTGTACGTATACAATTCTACGCAAGACTTCCAAAGGGGCATAAGGCAGTGTTCATTTGTGCGCCAGTTATTAAAAATTAGGAATGTTTTGGAAGCATGTTTTCAATAAATAAACCGTATTTATTATTAGCATTTATCTTATCGTAATATTTTAGTGCGTAGTTCTATTCATCATTCAGCCTACCGCTCAGTGAGCACTGTGAGAACTGCTTTCAAAACTACGACATTATCTGATAAGGAATACCGAAGCCGATGTTAAACTATGGCTATTTGCGGATTTCTATTGATATAGAATGTTCAATTCGTTTTTTATCTTATAATTTAGTTCACTTTTTTGAATTTTATACGATATATCAATATTGCGTGCAGGACATTGTCGAAAGTTTTGTCAAAATCTAAAGAGATCGTATCTAAATTTTTGTTCCCTTCTCCTGAATCAGAACGCCATGCATAGTAAATCAAAGACTTCATAAATAATGAGGTAAGTTTCACTCAATATATGTTATTTCTGAAGCCTTACTGATTTGTTAAAAATAACATTTATGCCGAGAAATTTCATAACTCAGTTTAAACTTTGTGTCCAAGCAATTTACATGAAAAGGTTAGATTGGCTTAAAATTTGTTCGAGTTTTATTAACTTCCAGACCTAAAGATTCAGATGACGTTAATTATCTTTCATTCCTTAGGAACTGCAACATGTCTGAAATCAAAGCGCCTAGCTAGAAACACATTCAATGAGCAGAGGAACGTCGGGGACGAAGGAGAATTTTATTTGATATTTTCCTCTAATCTCCGGATTAGGAATTAATTATTTAACATGGAGTATTTATTGGTTTATCGTCATATATTGCCATTGACTTATGTTTTATAGACCTGTAACTCTTTGTTCGATTCTTTCCTGTCAGCAGTATACAGGTATGTTAAGTATATATAAATAGCATAAAAAGTTCCATGGGGCTAGGACTGGACTCTATCGTCGATAGAGTCCAAGTTTGGACTATGAGAATGATGGGGAACCCGATTCATATTGGATTTTATAAGATGTTCAGCAACAATATTTTCGAAATACAGTCGTGCATTATCCAGCATGTTGGTTTGAAATTTGGTCTTCATTGAAATTGATATGTCCTTAAAGAACTTCATGTAAATCAGTATACAATGCTTCATTCATAGTTCTGGTATGACATGACATACACAATAACGAAAAAATAGAAAAATTATACGGCCATAACTTCTTGAGGAGAAGGCATCACTTTTGGGTTTTTTGTTGTTGGTTCTGCCGAAGTTTTCCACACAGAGCATTGCGCAAAATGTCGTAGCCTGGATCCATTTGTATCTTAACAAAACTTCTATCACACATATGAAGCTTAAGATCACATATATTACACACAAGGCTAACAATATGACATAAGGTTAAAATGTTTGCTAAATAAATTAAATGTATTCCAGCAAATTATTTAACATCAACTCGTTATTGAACATTCCTGGTACGTAAATCTCGAAAAGGACTTATAGCGGTGAAGACTTTAAGTTTTACCGCATGTAAATATTAGAAGCGTTATGATAAAATAGGGTATAAAAATAGGTTAATCATTTTAGAAAATTTCTTTTCCAACAGTCGAGAAGTTGATGAGAGCCGTTGAGAACCTGCTGTCTAGCTAAGACGCAGGCGAGGTTAGCCGTTGTCTCCGATTAACCGCTGTATCCAGTCGCCACGACTTGCAGCTGCCTAGAGG
Source organism: Hetaerina titia (assembly GCA_037158775.1). Classification (NCBI taxonomy): domain Eukaryota; kingdom Metazoa; phylum Arthropoda; class Insecta; order Odonata; family Calopterygidae; genus Hetaerina; species Hetaerina titia. The sequence goes on along the minus strand of CM073769.1, from coordinate 92,557,218 downwards.
TTCTTGGTGGCGCATACCTTCACCTCGATGATGAGCTGGCAGTCGGGGACTCGCGAATGATACAGCCACCGCATAGCAGGTAAACCACTTTTGTATGTTCTAAGAGTGACATTTTTCCTAAACTGTGAGACTGAATGGTCATAATGGAGGAAATTATTGACATATTTCAGGATGGAATGGAAATCTCATCTTGCCTACTTTTAGTTTTGCCATTATTTCCTGCACAAATGTTAGTTTTTTATTTCGTGTTCATATTTTTATGTTTATTTTTAAAATTAAATTCTTACGTTTCTTCATATCAGAATGGAATCTGGGTATTATTTCTCACCCGCTGTACGTGTATCTACAAATTTAAATATCTGTGTAGCTCCAAAATTTCTCAAACTTCTTGAATACGAGGCACTTGCTACAGCTAAGCTTTTAATGTTGCAATATCATTGGTGCAGGTATCAGTTTATACAACTAATCATAAAAGACCGGCATTGATTAACCACTGATTAAAATTAATTTGTTTACTTTAAACGTCAAATTTGACTTAATTGATAAATGATGAGGTTAACTGGGTAAAACGATTGAATACATGAAGTCAGATAATTTGTTGACTGGAAATATATTTCAAACCACGACCGTTGATTGAACTACTTTTTTCCGCAGCTTAAACTGTACACTTTAAAAGGAATTATTCTTTTAACTATTGTCACAATTCATTTCAAAATCATACTTCATAAACAATAAGGATAAAATAATGAACAACGTACAGAATACGATAAATCACATTAATGGAAGTATTAATAAAAGTTAGTATATGTTTGGAGTATGTTCCAGTAAAGATAAATCCCTGCGATACGACAAAAATATGTTTTGCTTTCAATATTTGAGAAAAGTGGGAATGGAGGATATTAATAGATTGGCAGGTAACAGGATAGTTTGAAGAGGTGCTACAAACCAATCTGCATATTACTGACCCATGATAATGACTGCACGAAATATTCTCTAAAACCTAAGGTCATAGTTCCTCTGCATCTCCATATTCAAAAAAATGTTGTTTTATGGTTATTTTGTTGAATTTTAGAAATCTAGACAACTTAAGCATGGAGGTAATGAATTGAGAACCACCGAAGCTGAGTTTAAAAAAGAAGTTGATGTAACCTCACAGTTCCTCACAATTAAAAAATTGTTAAAACTTTATAAAATTTCAAGACATATTCGTTCTCCTAAACTAATGGTTTTTGATTGATGGATTTCTTTAAATTTTGAAATTGAAACCTGCACGTGAGCTGAAGAAAATCCAAAATGTATTAATTAAAATGTGTATTAAAACCAATAGTCAGAGTATCAGTTGAAGTGTTTTGTTTAAGTTACATACCACAAAAAATATTATCCATCCCTTTAAATGATGTCCATTAATACAATAAAATAGTGCACTTAGTAGATGCAAAATTTAGCAATCGCAGACTAATGGTAATGATTAAAATCTATGTAATTTTCATATGGGTTTTTACAAAAATAGAAAATGCGGAAATAATTACATAATTTTGCCTCGGCTCATCAGGTAGAATACATAAACCAAAGAACAGTTTAATCCTGGATATTTCAGTTAAACAGAATGATCGAAAACTTCATGCATTCCTAATTATGGCGTAAAACCGAATGAGACTCGACGGACCTCGTCATTTTATCGTGTTGGAAAGGAAATTTTGATAAGCGCCCGATCCTCGAAACTCATTAAAACGGGAATTTCGAATCTCCTCGATCACGAAACTCAATCCGGGAAATGATTTTTCAAACTACTGCCACCCCCGTGACTACTACTCCCTCTGAAATCTGCGCCGTTGCTTCAAGGACGCCCCAACTTCCTTGACGATAACTGGCGTGAAGAGTAATACTCGCCAGAAACACCCTCGGCAAAAGAAAATCCTCAAGCCTTTCCGATTGGCGTATTTCTCTCGAAGCTGGGGAACCTTTTTACCTGTTACCTTGAGTCTCCAGTGGAATTAATATGTAGCCAGGAAGTACTTGCATATCTCAAGGCAAACGGCAGCTGAGTCACCTCGCGATTTCTCTGATTCTAGTGTCAAAGTATGACCCATAAAGTCGCATAAACATTTCCTGTGCCCGAGAGAAATTCCATCATTATCGCCTAGCTAGTAATCGTTTTTATATACGCTGGGTGTTAAACTAGTGACCTGCAAAAGTTTTGAAATTGGTCTCTTATGTTCAAGTACATTTTACATTTTCTACCTCATACCAAGTCACTGTATCAACTCAACTACTACTAATTATTTCGCTACTTACAGAAGTAGCGAAATATTTTTTTTAATGTAGTGGTAAAGCAGTCTTAATATTTCTATAATTAAATAAATGGCATTATATTAAAACGAAATGTAATTAAAGAAGCAATGTTTGAGGAAACGGATTGATAAAAATCAATCCATGCAACATTTGTAGTCCCCGTTATAGAGAACTCATTCCATAAAATTCATTGACGACACTGAAGTGTTTAACTCTTTATTGATTACGATACGGAATTTCATTATGCCTAATTTCATATCATGAACAAATAAGCCAGCATAGGGAGTCAACTGTTTATTTCTATTCCTTAAGCGTGTTAAAAGATGCTTATTTGTTTTTATTCACGAAAACGCCAACATGTTACCGATATTAAATCTTGCAATTGATCTACCAGGTTACATGGCTGTGAACCTATATATTGACAGGTAAAGTTTGACCATCAAACGTATTTAAAATTTATCTTCAATGAAGTACATACAACCGCAAACTCGCGCGTAAATACAGCAATTTATTTTTTAACTGATTTTGTTATATTCTCCGGTGAAACGTAGATAATCGGCCTTGGCATTTCGGCCTCCTGGGTCCTACGAACGGGGAGACGAATGCGCGTCGTGACGTCAACTTGAACCACGGCTGCGAGCACCTGCCGGTGACTGTTTGCATCTTCCACAGACCGTCAGATTACGGCAGTAACGACACTGGGCGATCATTTTTTTCCTCTCGCATTGAATATTCCAACGCCCTTGTAATTGGGATGTAAATAATGCAATCTATCGTTTCACTAGTTTAATTATTCATGCAGATTCGAAAAAGCTAGTCCGCTCAATTTTCCAGTTAGAGTAACTAAATTTCCAATTCCAGTTGTGCAACAAAATGAGCTCGTTCCCCTTCGGTCCCGAGTTTCCGTCCTTCGTCACTCCTCGCCGCCCAAGTGTTATCGACAACGATGCCGTTTGGAGATAGAACGAAACTGTGCTCATGCACTATATCGATGAATAATTTGCTCACCTGAGAAATCAATGCCTGGGAAAAATTTATAGCATTGAGGTGGCAGGGTAGACAACAGGGAAAGCTCACAAATGGCGACATGAATAGACGAACGGGAGTAAATTTCGTGAGTGGTGATTCAGCGGAAACTCTCTTCCATTTTTGATCCAGTATACATCCAAGCGCGAGAGTTTACACATCGCCGTGATAACCTCTCATTGGATGTTACCGTTTATCGACAGGCATTCTCGCAAATTGAATTCTGCAATGTTTTTACACCATTCACCCTCGTCTCTCTCAAGTCTTTCAATACAAATTAAAACATCAACAGCGGCGGCGGGATTCGTTGTTCCTAGCGAGACTTTAAGGTCTTCCCGAATGAAATAACCGTAAGGTTTCGGGTCTTCTAAATAGCATGAAACCAACCGAGGCTGCGACGTTGAAAGCACGATCCCAAAGACTTCCTTCAGCTTATTTTGTGCTAATTCCATGACATTATTATTGCGGACACGTGGAAATAATTTAATCAATATATATCTAAAATATTATTCGCATTTAATATGGAACTATTTACCAAAATGTGATACTCTTAAGTACACTGAATAGAAAGTTCTCCAAAAATATTTCTGGCAGAATAGTTTTGAATGAAAGCATGGGGCTTGACGTCTTCCTATGGTTTCCACCGATGATTTAGGTTCTAAGATTTACTCGGGTGGTCTGAAAAGTTCCGACTCAGAAAATTTCCGAAAAAATGTATTGTATCTTTGTTAGGTCGGAAACTTTTCATACCACCCTTGTATTATTCAATAATAAATCAAATGGTAAATCATTAATCCATCGTCTGATGGCGAGAAATTCTTGGTTACATTCACATTTACATAAAATAGTTTAATATTGGCTATAGCATTGACAGCTTACCAAAGTGAAGCAATTCATATTATTCATATTCACATAAACACTTGTGCTTTTGCTCAACTATTTATGTCTTACTTTTCGAAATTGCCCCATACGTGAAGGATATCCGTATTCATTCATTCATACATGATATCCTGCAACCAATTGCCAGGGTGTGTGACAGAGGGTGATTGCACAACAGACTACTTTTGGAATAAAATACTTTTCCCTTCTAGCGCGGTCGGACGTTATTCTGATACCTTATCGTTCGTGGAAAAATAACACCCTATAACTATCTGTTACACATATCATCTCTCTAATTTTATTTACATGATCTCTCCTAGTACGATGAGGCCAATAGTATATTTTGAACACAATCGCTAAAGAAACATCCTCCCAATTTATGCAGGTGACTTAATCTGTAATTCAACCTTCGCTCCGTGAATGATCCCAAACCTGGCTCCTTCAATAATTTTGATTTGCCTCACAGTTTGTTATAACAACATTTTATAAATATAACTCCCCCACGTTGCACGCGATCTAATTCGGAAAGCAATCCCAACTTCATCAGGATCCTATATTCTAGCAGATTATTCTAAATGAGGCCTAGCGAACGAAATACAACACTGCTTTTTAACCTTTTAATTACATTTCCTCAAAAATCTTATAATAAAATAATTTTTTGTTATTTTGTCCACATATTACCCGTATATGTTTCACACGGGAGAAGTCGTGGCACCTAAGTTTTTAATCGAGTGCACTTTTTCTATTTCGGCAATCTTGATGAAGTAGGCGTTCGGGAGAAAACTGCTCTTATTCCAAAAATTCACCACTACACACATTTTTAAGTTTAATTCTAATTTCCAAGTGTCAAATCAACGTTGTATAGGATTATGATAATCTGCTTCAGCTACTTTATATCAGGAATAAGCATATCTCTGTAAATCACTTAATTCTTGGCATATAAAGTATCTTAATATTGACCAAGCAGTTAATGTCGTTAACGTAAGGGAGGAATAAAAAAGGTCCCTGGGGAACTGACTTCCAGTGCACTAAGAACATCTATCTACTACTACTGCTACTCTTTGTACCCTACCATTCAAAAAGTCTTCAATCCAACCCAGATTATTTTCAACTAAGTCTTGGATTCTAGCTTTGTGAATAGTTTACTCTGAGGTGCTTAATCTAAAGCGTTTTTAAAATCCAGAAAAACTGCGTTTACTGGAACATTACTCTCTCTCGAACCGAAGATATCATGAACGAAAACGGTAAGTTGTGTCTCGCAGGATTTACCCTTTTGGAAATTGTGCTGGTTTTTCATTAATGACTCTTGACTGTCAGGGTGTCTAACTATCGAAATTGCAATTATATGTTCGATGATCTTGCTTAATTATATGAATGTGAAGAAAATAGGTCTGTAAGTACTCGGTTCCTCATTGCCTTCGTTTTTAAATACTGATGTTGCATTAGCATTACAACAAAGGTGACATCGCAGAATTCTTAACCGAATGAGAAGTTTTGTATTCTGCCAGGTTAGTCGAAGAGTACTTAACTGGCAATCTTTATTTCATATCAAACCCCCTAGAGGGATAAGCCATCTTAATCGATCGCGGACTGTGTGTCCTCTGGAGTCTAAGAACATTTCTATCTTATCCGGTTCGTTTCGACAATCGACCACACCCATGTTGTCCGTCGGTGGCTCCATCGTCGATCAACTCCGTGGAACCGATCCGCAAACTGTAGTTCCTCGAAAACGGAATGAATTCCTCACGGAGCGCGTAGGAGGTGAATCCAAAGTTTACCTCCCACCCCGTCGTTTGATTCTTCGTGGGCGTCAAGGGATCACCGACATCACGGAATGGAGGGAGGGGAGACCCAGGCGGAGAAGAGAAGAAGAAGCGGGAGGGTTGGAGAGATAGGAGCGGAGTAAGAGTCGAAGCGGGGAGACTCACTCGGTCAGTGGGTCCAAGCGCCGGACGACTCGCGGCCTCACCCCTGCCCTGCCCACCTCCTCCCACACGCGTCCTCGAGTCGGGGCTTGTTTGAAGAGGAGGAAAATGAAGTCGGTCCACTGAAAACGTTGGGGAGTAGGGGAGCGGCATGATGGGACGAGGAGGAGGAAGAAGAGGGGACGTGTGGACGTGCGAGCGGAGAGGGGAAGAGACAGGTGGGTGGGGCGGACAGGGAAGGGGATGGTTTGACAGAAGACTGCTGGAAGGCAGGGTGGGGGAAGGAATGGAAAAGAGCCGATGCGAGGAGGAGGGAGAGGGAAGGAGTATAAATAGAAGGTTAAAAGGTGGGAGCGCTATCTGAGCGGTGAAAGATGGAACCTTATAGGTCTTTGGGTAGGCGGGGCGAGGGTTAGCCTCGCCGGGCTGTTCCCGGAGCCCCGAGGTTCCCATGACAACTCACTCTGCCTGACTACCCCACCACTCCCTCCCGTCCCCACCGGCACCCTGCTCCCGACCACTCCCTATTAATTTCCCTCCTTAAAATCTTGCTACCGCCACCCTTCCTCCCCTTTCACTCTCTCCCCGTCCATCGTTAGCGCTGCTCGTTCCGCGGACCCCTTTTCTCCGTCCAAACCCTCTTTCCCCCAGCAAAAAAAACCCCTTATCCTCCTCCTAGTTATTACTTCCCCTTATTAATAGCCTTCCATTTCTTCCTCTCCGTCATGGTGCTCTCCTGGGAAGTACTACAGCGTGGCCCTGAACTGATTCGCAACCCGTGTCCTGACTTCCTCTCGTTTTTGCATTCGATGTTTTTTGCAGGACCTTAATTTATTAACTTCGCCACGGATTTGCACAGATGGTCACTCAACTGAAAATTAACGATGCACAGTTGATGTGCAATTGATGTTGTGCATTTTATATCCATATATTCCATTTCTGTGTTGATTGCTTATTCAACGTGGTGGTAGTACCTTGAATGATGTTTCAAACCATTTCTATAGTTTAGGGAGGGGTGTAGCACGTGAAAGCGAAAGTATGAGAGCATGAAATGCCGAACGGATATATTGATGCAGGGATGGAAAGATCGCGTGGAGGGTTAAGGCTGAAGTCACTGGGGAATAACGGACGAGATCAACTCACGCATCTACGGTTTTTTTCCTTCTAATTCCTGACTAAGAGCGAATGCCTTTTGAATGTAAATGCCAAAAATATTATATTTCAATTAAAATATTTTGTATGGGTAATTCGCTAATGTAGGTGATAAACGGGATACGGAGGAGAATATCCTTCCATAGATCACTCATCTTTCGTTTTTTTAACGTTTGCGAAAAATCATAACCGGCCAAGATAGTCATTTACTTAGGGTAATAGGCTGGTCAATACGAAGCTAATATTAAAATAAATCTAATTGTGAAAAATTATAACTAAAGCATGATATTTCGTTGCAAATACCTACTGGTATAAAGCCATTAACATCACCATGCAAGCAGTTTATGTAGTAAGCTGACACAGCATAATTTTGAATTACAAATTTAAGCAAAAAATGAACCAAGCCAGCATTTCTAGGGATTGATTCAAAGTGTCGGGCTATGAGTGAGGTTAGAGGTCACATCTAAGTCTGATCACTTCCTCGTCACTCATGCCCCACACCCTAGACTACTCCTTTAAAACGTGACCGCCCCCCGTCGAAGTCGGTGGATGATACATTCACACCACCCCGATATCTCACGCTCCAGTCTCTCTTCCCATTTCTTCTTTGATGTGACACCCTGAATCCCCTCCCACCCGGAACACATTTTCAACACCCTGCTATTAAATTAGCGCTCCCTATTTCGCCTCCCTTGCCACTCATTTTCCACACCTCTTTCCTTTTTCGTTTAACCGCCTAAGAATAAAAGCCTGAATACGTAACAGCAGCGTCATTATGTGCATGATTTTCCTTAGTAATGGGGATTATAATCTGTGGAGGGAATTCATCACTTACACAAGGATTAAATGTTGTAAAATTTGTAATTTTTACCCACATGTTTTATCACCACGACACGGGTTTAGTCCTTTCGTGTCATATTAAGATTAACACTTGAAGATGAGATCATGTACTGAAACCTGGATCGTGATAATAACAACTGTGAGTATAATTTAGAAATTTTATATTATTTCTTCCTTGGTGAAAAACGTCCCCGTGATGAAGCCTGAGATAATTTTGCCACCCTTGTTATTTAAAATGAAATTTTATCTGCCATATCTGTGGGGGGGGGGCGCCAACCTTGGTGCAACATAGAGGATAGGCTTCGGAGGAAATTCAGAAGAAAATCGCCGTGTACCATAGCCTACACTACAAGAGATTAGATAGCTGAAGTTGAAAAATGTACGTTTGGGTCTTCAATTTAACCTATCAACTGTTCTCGATACAATACCAAAGGAAATAGTGCTATAATATCACTCGGAAGCCCTGACACCCACCATCGCTTAATGGCTGAGGGCTTATCAGCTTCCCGACAGTGAATCTGATTTGGTATTTTAAAGTTTATTGCTCAGTAACGAGGCGATCGGTGTCAAACCAGCAGCAATAGAAACTCCATTACGTTCCAATTGTGGTTACACAGGGTTGTATTCTATGGTACCTTGCCTACATCATCTCCCGTTAATCACAGCCTCTCCGCGATCCCTTGATATCATCCAAGCTGCTCTTCCCACCCCCACAAGTGCTCCGCACCCTCTCCACTCTGTCCAACCATCCACCCACCCACACCACTCCCCGGGCTACCTCCTCCCCTTGGCCCACCCGCACGACGCCAATCAATTTCGCTCGTCACCCCGGTGGCCCGCCTTTCCTTCCTCCACCGACCACCCCCGAAACTACCCCACTACACTCCCCCCACACTCACCCACCCACCCTTCGGTGCGAGGGGGAGGCGTCAGAAGTGTGTGCAGCAGCAGCAGGAGCATCCCCTCCCAAGATCATCCCCGGGGTTTCGGAGGGTGGGTGAGCCGAGCGAGAGAGCGGAAGGGAGGGGGCGGAAAAGATACGCCCTTTGCTCATCGCTCTTCGGGGGTTGCTGGGAGGTGGGTGGGCGAGTCAAATTTGGTGGAGGGTGGGGGAGGGTTGGGTGGAGAACCCTCATTCCCCCGTGTATGCTCAGGAATGGGGGTGTGGGTCTAGGAATTGGAACGGTCCCGGTTTGATGATCGTCGAACGCTCTTCCTCTCCTCCCTCCCCGCTTCGGGATGCTCACCACCTGCCGGGCGACGCTCCCCGCCTGAGAGAGAGAGAGAGGAGTCGAACAAGTGGGCTCCCCTTATCATTATATCCACGTGTGGGAGGTCGGATCCCAAGACCATCTCATCGTAGCTTTTCCTCCGAATTGCAATCGCTCGTGAGTGAAAACGATGTGACGCCTTGTCGCATCGTTGGGCGCATTATTCTATCACCGATCGTGAAATATTCGTGGCAGTTTGTGATAGTCGGGACCCACGAGTGCTTTCTAGTCGGGAATAGAGCGATATTGTGGCATCATACCACTGTTGGAAAGTGAGGGACGTACACTTTGGCACGATAGAGAGAGAGGATATATTAATAAATGGTGTTTAATTCATAATTTCTCACGGAGAAGTACCACTATTATTGGTTCTTACGAGAACTCTCGACAACTTGACGTGAATTCCCGTCAACCTGAGTAATGCAGAGGGTAACGTCAAAATGTCTGACACTCGTTCACCCATAAATAAAGCTCTGCTACACACTCCGCTTAATTGCTTACAATTAATGAGGAAAAGGTTTACCATGCCTCAATGAGCTCATACGCCTTTAAGAAGGAGGAGGAGCAAATAAAAATCAGGGAGAGAGGTGAAAACAAAGAGCAGAACGACATTATAATTAACCAGCTCTTAATAGAAGCTATGAGGAGATCCAACGTTTAGCTTCGCATTCATTGGAAGAGTAAGTAAGTTGCACTTTGAACTGTATCCAAACGATCATAACTTCGGGATCACGGTGACAGGAAATGCAAGGTAGTTCAAAAATAGAATCACATATTCATTTTTCTAAGGGTCACTAGCGCTCGAAATAATACTCGAAGTCAAGAAGAGATTCATAAAATTATTATGGAATTACATTCAGCTGGTACTATTTTCACTTTCAGCGAATGTTTGAAAATTACGTTCCACTTCCTGTGGGGAAACTATTCGAAAGAATACAGTACAGAAATTCTATTAATTTTGGCATATTAACTCAAGTTCAACGATGCTCACACTTTCGGATCTTGAATTACATATTCATGCTTACTCTATGGCAATGTTAATAAATAAAAATATATTGATACTCCATTTCACCTGATTACATAAATGTTATTAAATTAAACTATAAAAAAATTAACTTATTTCACCGCAAAAGGAAGATATTTAATGAATCGTTGTCAAGATGAACAACAACACAGACTATTCTAATTAAGTATGACTTTATCTGACATTTTCTTCTCTGGCTTGGCAATTAATCTTATTCTTTTAAAGATTTCTTAGACATCACCATATGGGTCTGTAGGAGATGTCTGACACATACGTAATAATGAAGAAGTTTAGGAAAAATATTTTAAGACAGGAAGTTTTATTCTGTATTCGTTTAAAAATTATCTCTTCAATACATATTTGAGTTAATATCGATCGGTTAGTGCTCTTGAAAAAAAGTGAATATTGAAATCTCTTCCACGAGCATCCATTTTCTCATATCTTTTTCAAAGTGACAATATTGAACTTTAAAGGTGCTGTTAAGTTATTCTTTAAACTTTCCGCCCCCTTCGTCTTCTCCGTTGTGCGAAAATCACAAATTCGATCATTTTACTAAAATATATCAGGCTCACACATTTGTACATTGTTTCATTGTGTCTTTTCAAGATGAGGTTTACAAGTCAGTAAAAGATCTGAACATGAATGCTTACTGGCAAAGTAAAGTTACTGCAGGTTGTTCGGATTCCCGTGTGAAATGGATACTCTTTGCGATCATTCCTCCATGAGTGCTCTTTCAGAAACTGGTGGACTGAGGTTAGCACAAACGTCGTTAAATAAAACGACAATCTCGGTGGCTTACACGCAAATGGCCTCCACAAGACCTTCAGCAAGTAAGCGGTGAGTATATAAAGCGTCTGATTTTATTTTTCGCGAGATGACCTTTGAAAACGACCCAAGCATCTCCGGTATTGCGAGGGGTGTTTTATACCTTTGCGTGACCGGTGGAACAAGAGGCGCCCTCGAGGCGGGAGAGAAGTGCCCCTTGGACTTCTGCCGCCGCACGCTAATAACGCTTCCCTCGGCAAACGATCCTGTTTATCCGGAGGGGAAGGGTGGAATGGAAGCTGAAGGAAACGCAATAATTGATGTTCGGAACACAGTAAGAAGAAGCAAACGGGGCTAGGAACAAGAGAAGCCTAAGGAAAATAAATTCCCCAATTCTCCCGCTCCACAGCTTGGGTCATAACTACGTAAATCCATGAGCATTCAGAGATAAGTTCTAGAGCCTGAAAAACCGCTGAAGTTCTTGTTTCCGTTAGTTTTTTCAATGTCTAACGGCGTAAAATCATAAAAAAGAATTCTGTCCTGTAACAGAATGGAATGTAACATTTTAGCGAAGATGATTCTGACATATGAATCTAACTTCTCTGTGGAGCTCAGACATCTGAGGTCATGTCAACCATAAATATTCATTAGATCATAATGTCTACAGAATTCTTGTTCGAGTTGAAACTGGATTCCACGAACAGTTTGGAAACTGACATTAAATGCTTATTAGAGATCATTCGGGTTACGCTTTTTTACCAATCGGTTGAATTGGTTGTAATATTTAAGTGTTGTAATTATAATAGTTAATAAGTTATGGTCCCGTTATATAGTATACAAGCGGGTCGCGGTGGTCTAGCGGGTAGAGCGTTGGACTACTGACCGAAGGGCCCCGGGTTCGATTCCCGGGCAAGGCACTTTGGGCACCTGCAGCTCCACCCAAGCTAGTTGATTTTTCGGGTACCAGATCTTCCTGGGAAACCATAACCGGCACAGGGAAAGGAACTGGCCCCCCTACCCTGATGTGTGAATATTCACACGCCGTCGGGCTTGGTACATGGGTGAGCTCTACCATCACCTACCAAATTTTGCGGCCGCGGTGGCGGCGGGGTAACGTCCTCGTCTACCAACTGAGAGGTCACGGGTTCGATTCCCGTCTGGGTGGATTTTTCTCCATCCAGGGCTTGGCTGTATGTAATTGTCTTCAATGTAATGTATGTAATGTAAGGGTTAGGTGGAAGAAGGGACTATTTAGTCTCAAGCTCGCCCAATTAAGTCGATAATAAATAAACCGACCTTCGGGTTGATTACTGTGTTTATGGTTTCTATATAGTATACAGACATATAGTATAGAAAACGCGGTCAGAAAAAAGTGAGGGCTTGAAAATTAAATGAATTATTAAAGCATATTTTCTAGAAGGTTTGACAATATCGTAGTGAGAATGTCGAAAATAGTTTCTTTACTCGTACAAGCTTTTCTCTAGAAATTATTTAAAACTCGCGAAAACATTTAAGGATAGAACATTTAATTTAATACAACAGTCTAAGATATTGCTTTAAAAATGTATTTCTTAATTTTAAATATCACCTTGAAATTACTATTAACTAATTAAAGAGCAATATTTTCTAACTACTAATCGTAGTCATGGCTGGTTCCAAAATCATTCCTCAGCAACTTGTATAAATAAACCATGGTGATACGAGTGACGTTCATAGAAAATATTTTCAACTAGCGAAAACTCTAAATAATTAATTTTAGGTCCATGATCCATACGAATAGTTATATTTGAATATTTAATCTATTGACAATGACATACAATTGCTGTAATTACGTCACCAAGCAAGACTTTAAAATAATTAAAATGAGAATTACTAGTATCTCCTATTTTGTACTCATCGTATGTAGATGTAATGGAGTCTATCAAGTATGGTGATTACTGTAAATTGAAAAGAGAATGCGCTACAGCGCAGAAACAATTTGTAAATAATAACTTGTAAACGTGGATGTGAGCTGTATCTTGTGATTTGAAGTTGTAGATCAAATAAATAGAGGAAGTGGATAACAATGATAGCAAATATTTCGCCTGGTGGAATAATGAGGGTTGCATAATAAGTATTTGATGAAAATTGAGGCGAGGGGTTGCTTGCCGGGTTTTCCTTTCCTCTCCCAGCCGGGACTGGCCAGAACCATTTCCCTCACATCTCGACGTCCCATCCTCCGCTTCCTTTTGGTCTCTCGAGCGTCCTGAAGGGGCATAAAGGGCAGATAGGGGGTGATATGGGAAGTAGGGCGTGGACGACAACCCCTCCCACCACTCTTCCGCTCTGTTGCTGCCCGTCCATATCCTTTACCGGCCCGCTCTCACACTCCACAACCAGCACGTACCGTCCCGGCTGCTTTCTTCCCTTTGCCCCGCACCCAACTCTCTCCCTTCCGCCATTCGGCCAACGCCCCACGCGGTCTCCTTTCTGCCCATCATTCCCTGGCTGTCTTCGAGACTCAATAGTTTGACACACGCACGAGAAACATTTGCATGAGGTTGAACGTGCATGAGAAAATAGTGATTTGCGAATATTATCCTGCAACGGTAGTTCTTGTTCTAGTGGTAATCCCTATCAGGTTCGAAAGAGGTTGAAGATGTCTTGAAAGTTTTATAAGAAATATTTCCGCTGTTTGGCTATAGCCATATTAAGCAGCGTGCAATAGAGATGAGAGGTGGAGGGGTTTTATGGCTCAAATAAGGAAATCGAAACTTGTAGCTTTTTACATAGAACGCAAAGGGGTCTCAAAAGGATTGCTTACGATTTCCAAAGTTTGACCTTCCTCCAGCTTTAATAAAACGTTATTAAATATTTGAATTCATATATTAAAATTGGCCATTGAACTGACGAAACATAAAACTTTCTGTCCTTTGAAGGAGTCATTGACACATGACGGATTTAGAGGACTCCTAGAGCTTATATAAACATAGGTTTTCTTAACTATGCATATCATACGTTTCCTAACATCAAACTTTATTGGAGGAGATGTGAAGCCATGAATAATTTATGAGCCAAAGCCACAATTAAAAGGAATAATTAATTCTGGCAAAGGCATTTTCAACTCAATCAGCCTAAACCTTTAAATTTTTCTCACAAATGAACTCTTGTGAAAATAGCGAGTTTCCTTCAATTTTCGCCTGAGCTGATCTTGATTGATCCATCTTGATTCAGCCATGCTAGTACTACAGCGAAATTCACTTTTTTTAAAGGTATTAAAGAAACAAATTCTCCCTCTACTCGAAAATTAATTCGTAAAATTTTATCTTCGGCAAATAATTTCGGTCTAGAATATTTTTCACTTCTTTTGGTGTTAGATTAAGATTTGAAAATCTACTCGTAGGTAAAATGGCACATGAAAGATGTCCTCTTATTTATCTAGGGTCCTAAAGGTGTTTTCAAGAAATTGTGGATTCATCTTTGGTATGGACAATACTTCATTGATGCTACTTATTACAGGAGCCTGAACATGAATTTCCATATCTAAATTTCAAATTTAATGTAAACATTTGATGAAATTACCCTATCGAAACACAGAAAATGTGTTCATAGAATAAAAATGGTGTTACATAATACCAGATATATTAAATCTATTGGATTGATATGGAATATTAAAATAAAAATATTATAAATAAATAAATATTGAATATCGATAGGAGGAATTGTTTCTAGCGTAGGATTTCCTATATTTTATACTCTTACTGCAAAATGTCAGAGATAACCGAAGCGTATGGCTTCTTTCTAACAGTTTTGTTTTCAATACGCCTCTTTTCTTACTTTTTTATCCGATTTTCACCGTGTTCTTTACCCTTCCACGTCCATTTTCCCAGCGATACGTTTCCGTGCGTTAATGAACACATTAAGTTTGTCAACCTGTCACGTTAGTGACCCATTTATCTCGTGTTAGCGTCACTCCAACTCCGTTTAATGTTTACCTTTTCTCAGTATGTCCCCCAGAAGCACATCCATGAGTTTTGACAGAGAAGTTCTCGTTAGTTTTGAAATATATTTATTTCGTAAAATTGGCTTTGTCTATCTACATGCTTGTAATATTACAGACACATTATACGTTTTTTTAAGTGAAAACTCGAGGAATGCTCGAGTATTTTTTAATATTTCCTTCGCTTGTTAAATAATCATCATCGTCCTTGTTCCTTAAAAAAATGATTTAATGAAAAATTTTCTGTTGTCGTTATATATTTTCCCTTTTATTAAACTTGATTTTAAATTGTCGAGTATTCTATTCCTTAGTACCTCGATAACAGCTTGGAAAAGTGAATCCTGTGTCAGTTTGACTTTTAAAGAGTCGTCTAGAACGAAAAGGGGTTTTAATAATAAAAAGTAACCCTCAAATTACATTGAACTGAGTGACATGCATTTGAGACCAGTGATTACTAGGTAATGCAAAGGATAATAAAAATAAAGAAGATTAATGCATGATAATTTTTATATCCGTTTCCGTAATTCTAGGGTTTATTTCATTTCTTTAGTACCCCTCCAAAACCAAAACTTTCCGTTCTCCATTCTTTTAGATATATCAGAATTTTTATTTTTTCCGCCTTTTGAATGCTCTACAGTCACTAGTATTTATTTAAATGACTTGTATACTACAGTCTGGTGTGGCTTTGGCTTTTCATTGAGAATTTTATTTCCGGGACGTATTGCTTGTGAAGTCATCTGCGAGGATATCTGGTAAGCAAGAAGAGTAGTAAACAGGTCGGATTTACAGAATATCCCGTGTTTTTTTCGATCACTTGTTTCTCATGGTGCAATTAAATTACGAAATGTCTTCAGTGGAAGATCGTGAAAGTAAAATAAGTCTAAATAATGTAGGCTTTTTGACCGTATCAATCTTAAAAACATTGTCATCTTAATTATGATGAAGATTTTATTCATACTATCTCTTTAACCATGTCGGTGCTTTTGATCCCTCAACACGTTCCAAAAACAATGAATTTCATCCATCTTTCAATACCATCATCTCTCTATAAAGACCCTCATCCACCATAAAACTACCAGCCTTTCCGATCATCCCGCTCCCTTATACTCATCCGAGGGCCTCCTCGAAGGGGTCCTTGATCCCCCATTTTTTCATCATTCTCCTTCGATATTCACCGTCCTTCCCTCAGATCGCACTCCTGATACAACATATTCAACTTTTCTTGCTCACCCCACGACCCTTTCCCTCCGAATCCATCCCGATTGGGACGCTTTGGTCTCCTTCTCTACTGCTCCACGGTTGCCTGGAACCCGGGTGTCTCTCTTCCCATGCACTCGTATTCCCTTCGGCTCATCCACCTTTCGATATTACTTTTTCATCGAGCCTTCTATCCCTCTCTTTCGGCCTCCCCTCACGTTGTCTTTCCTTATTCACCCAGGATCAACCCCAGCTCCCTCGAACACACCCCCAGCTAAAACCCCCCTTCGTCCCATCTGATTGTTCCATCCTATCTTGAGGCATAGAAGACTCACCTCCCAATTCCTCGCGAACCTCCAACCATCCACAGGAAAAATAGAATCCTTTCACTCCCCAGTAGATATCTTGTTTACCACACCTCTGAAAACCATCCCATCTCATCCCGCACCTCTCCATCTTTGTGTCTCTGAGGATGTCTTATTCTCTTGCCGATATTGTTCGCTTTTGTTTATGTTCTCCTCCTCTTTCATTACTCGTACTGGACGCGCGTGGCCAAAAATGTATTTTTTTTACTTTCCCACTTTTTACTGCTACCCACTGTTTTGGATATCATTCATCAGAGAGTCTGTAACGAAGTTAAATGATAAGGACAATCTCCTGTCGTACGAGAAATTTTCATTGTATTAATGTTTACATCATAAGCAACCTAGTTGACACAACGAGCAATGTGTGTCACGAAAATGCAGTTAGAAAGTCTTAACTAAACAAATTTTACTTCCTTTTCAACATCTTTCTTTTAATCAACGGAAATAATATGGCACTCCGTCCCAAATATAACAATCTATTTTCCGAGAATTACTACTTCCCAAGAATTCGTTAGCGTAGAAGACTGATGCTTTAGGTTTTATTCGATCTTAAGCTCTAATTTATTTTAGATTCTATAAGGAATCTTGATGACGCTCTTGTTTGTTTCACGTCGCTACCCATTCTTCTCGTCCTTTTATCTTTTTTCTCACCCAATCTCGTATATTCTCTCTCAGTCCTCGACCTCTTCCTTGCCATCCCTCACTCCTCCTTCCCTCCTCGTTATCCAAAATCTAATAAACTCTTCCACTTCCGCTCGTACAAGACCGTTTCTTCGGCGCCACCTACCCCTACCAATTCCTCTTACTCCACACTCTTTCCCGTCCTCCCCCACCGGAACGGCCGCCTTAATTTCAATGGAGGGGAAGTGTGAGGTGTGGTGATAAAATAATTTAGGGTGAGTGGGGAGAGCGTGGATGGGTCGTCAGAGAGTCGTGGGGAAAGTGAAAGAAGTCCGTATGAAAGGCGAGAGAAGACAGGGAATATTGCGAAGACTTGTAAGATTGGGGAAGCGTATTAAGAATATGGCGGGGTGGGTGCTAACTGAGTGCTGAGTGCGAACACACGGTCTGCGATTGTGGCTGTTGGTGCATCGGTTTGACGGAACTCGAACAATCAAGCAGGAGTGCCAGACATGTCGGTTTTGTTAGATATATTCCTTTCCTTTCTCCTGAAATTTTTAGCCACAAATATAAATTTAACGAATAAATATTAAGTTGATCCTAAATTTGTTTCAAAACTCTTTTACTGGTAAAAATCTCTTAAAATCGTTGTAGAAGATTTCTACTATTTTTGATCCCAAATATTTTGCTTATTTGCATATATTTAACCAAGATTGTTTTACTTGCATTTATAAAATTTTGTGTTTAGTAACAATTTTGTTTTAGGTGACAACTTCTTACTAAACTAGTAGCAAAAATCAAATTAACCTTTCGTGGAATTACATGAATGTGCACTTAATTTCAATATTACAGTTTTACTAGCGCTCTTCATTGCAACACACCGGCCCCTAGTTTTCTGCTAAGTAAAGATGAGTTTTCAAAGTGATCAATGAACTCAACTGCATAGCAGATTATATCATTTAAAGGAGTGGAATCATTATGGACGGGTAATTCATCATTTTAGAATGGTTAAATATATGGTATATGAAATATTTGCGAGAAACTGGGTTCATACCCCGACGTGGATCGATAATTTATTTTGTGCTCATGTTTTTTTCATGCTTTCTGCAAAACCCTTCAACTTCCATGATTCCCCACGTCGGATGCACGTTTAACCATGGATCCCTTGAAACTTTCCATTAAAACTAGGCTAATGTCAACAACGAGGTTCTCTTCGCCCATAGTCCGCTCCTCGACATTCCCACTCATACCGAGCACATATTTACTTTGTCCCGTTTCCCAATGGCACAAACAAGGCAAGCTGTGAGTTTCCGTCCTAATAGTTGTTTTATTACGAAAAAGCGGCGTGAATCTGACTTCCTTAGCGTGACATTTATTTTACGAATATATCGGAGGAAATGGATTCGAATCGATTTCGTGATCCCGCCTCGAAGCAGCTCGCTGACCATCCTCGTGAATTGCATGCCTTCCTTCTTCTTTCGAAATCTGGATCATCAACCCACGGTAGCGTCTCTTTGCGGTGATTTCAGACGTAGTGAGAGTGCTGACGGCAGGCGACCAAGCAAACTCTTTGGCATCCACTACTCCTTAGTCCACCTCTCCCGAGACACCTGCTCCAAAAACACGCATCGCCGTAAATAATCACGAAGGCGAATAAACGGACCGCCCAGGTGGCTGGCACGACGGCACGGGGCTGGAGGGAGGGACATCGAAGGGACGTGTGGCCGCGGGGAAGGGAGGAAGAAGATGAGTAGGAGGAAGGAAAACGAGGAGTAGGAGGAAGGAAAACGAGGAGAGGGGAGGAGTGGGTCCAGGAGATGGATAGCTTTCTTATGGCACGGAGGAGGAAATTGGTAGAGGACGCGGGACCCAGATTCGGGAGGAGCCAGGAGAGTAAATGGGGGGAGAGAGAAAGGAGGAAACTAAGAGGAGAGGGAAATTGATTAAGTGAAAGAGAGATAAACGACCTCATATCCCGGAGGAATGCAAACACTTTGAGAACCTCAAAGTCTACCGTTTAACCTTCGGACACACATTTTTAATGAATTATGACAAAGGAAAAAAATTCGGCGAAAATGATTTGAGTGAAATGCAAAAAGGGGTAGAGAGGAATTGCTTATTCATTTTTACATAGAGCTAGGGTTAAAATTACTCATAAGAGATTACAAAAATACCATTTAAATTGTTATGAATCCTTCAGTGTTTGAGAGGTAAAAATATGAAAGTGATTGATGAGAACGAAAACGCCAAAAATTTTCATTAAAATGCTCAATTCCTACCATGTCTGTGTTCATCTTTTACAAGTGCTCTTGTCCAATTTTCTTATACGTATCTATATCCATTGGAATGAATATGTTCTCGCTATTTGGTGGGTTTTAGTGTTTGAATGTAAAAATATGTATGCATATATATATTCACTTACAAACACACACCCATAGGGTGTTGACGATGACTTTAAATAATGCTATTACTATTCACATTTTGCTCGCAGACAAATGTATGTTGTCGATCTGCCGAGGCAGATTGAACATGCACACATCATGAAGTAAATCCTGTTAAAATAAATGAATTCATATTATGACTAAAATCTATAAACTGTGAAAGGAACAGAAAGCTCCAATAGCAATAGGATAATAAAGGAGAAATTTGGTTGTCATTCATCGGAATGGGACAATTTTTCCCAATAATAGAGGAAAAAAATAAATTTAGTTTATATTGATAAATAATAGTTTTAACAATGAATAGGTGATGAGGAATAATTGAAAACGGACAAGAAAAGACATAGTAGTTAATATAGTATATAAGATCGAAGGAAATTGAACCTCAAAGGATGGAAACGTAAGGAATAGGTAGTGTCGTCGTGTCATGAAGGGGAAGGAAGGAACACAGAATTGGCCGATTAGTAATTTATTGGGTGTATGCACTTACTCTGCCGACGGAGATCGGTACGGGAAGGGAAGGGAAGCCCAGAGCCAGGAGTAGGAGATCGTGGTGTCGCGATTCGCGACACAGGCCGTAGATCCGCGTCCGCAGTCTCCTCTCAGCCAGCCAACCTCGTCTGCTGCCCCTGACAATCTGCCCAGGTCCGGGCGCTAGCCCCTTTTTTCCGGTTCCTCCCGACGTCACAAGGTTTCTCAGAACTGCCCGGGAGCTCTTGACGTCCTGGCCTTGGGCAGGAGGAGTACGATGACCTGCAGCCCTTCCCCACAGGTGCATTGTTTTGCGGGGGTGGGATCCTGGGAACTCCCCGGCGGCTCAAGGGACGCCCCTTTGGGTTCACCCAAAGGGATTCCCTGGCAATGGGGAAAACCCTGCCTGGTCAACGGTACGCCAGTGGCGCTTTGGCCGTCCGTGGGAGCGAATAGCCACCCACCCACAACATCACCCCGGCAGCAGTTAGGTATGGGGGGGGGAGGGTAGGAGGGAGGATACCGACTCCGTACTGTCAAGCATACAATGTCAAGCATACAAAACAAGAGCATAAGTATATGTACTTTTAGAAAAAACAAAGATTAATACCCCATAGGACACAATATTTACATTTTGCATTACGGCCACCGAAGGTTGAAATTATTCGGTAATTTTCGAGAAACCCTCGAATGCATCTTTTGCCATTAAAAAGAGTAAAATGAAAAAAAAGGAATAGAAATGGTGAACACTTGTAAAATATAAAATAATGATTAAAAACATATTTTTCATATAGCTAAGCTATACTCTTTCATATTGTCTTGGTACAGTTTATCATTTTCTACCAATCTCCTTTCCGTAACATATTTCTACTTTCCCAATCTTCCACCACACTTTTCTCACGGCACAGGGGTTCCGTCGCTTTATTTAATTTGAAATTCTTTCCAAATGCAACACGCTGCACCACAATTCAACCACCAATCTTCATCCGAAGACATTGTTTTCCGAATGAGGCTGATTTCCTTTTCGTCCCGGAGCAGTCCCAGTCGTAACCGTTCCTTCCGGCACAAGTAGACCGATCCGCTCCCGCGATGACGTCCGCGTCCCCGGTAGGCGGCTCTCGGAGTGATGGGACCGGTCAATCTCGGTCCGTCAGCATCCTTGTTGTATCTTGTGTCGATCTGTGGTGTGATTGCAGTTCTTTTTGGCGCCGTCTTTATGGAAATGGGGGCCATTATTGCCGGCTAAAACGGCCGGGAAGGGGTCGCAGGTTGTACGGGTGGCTGGGAGAAGTTAATTGTTCTTCGGCGGGGGAAGGGCCCACTGATGATGAAGGTTCGTTGTGGCTCTGGGGGGTAGGACTGGGTGCAACAGGCTCCTCGAGAGGAGCGTCGGGGAGGAATGATTTGGACTGTTGCGGGTGAGGAGGGTCTCCCGAACAATCCTCTGTCAGAGCTTTAGGTGGAGGAATAGGTTCCGGATCAGGAGGTAAGGGAAGAAGGTTTCTCAAATGAGCAGTGGAAACACGACCAGTTCTTATGTTTTCTATGTCCATTGTTACTGCACTCCTAACTTTAATAATTTTGTACGGTCCAATCCATCGAGATGCGAGCTTTTTGGATTGACCTGCACTCGGAGCCATATTGCGCAGGAGAACCAACTGTCCCACTCCAATTGCCGGTAGTGTTCGATCTTTGTTGCATCGATTGCGTTCTCTCTCTGTTAATTCCCTATTCCACTCTTTCGCTTGCGCGTGGGCCATTTGTAAACGGTATTGAAGCTCCTCAGCGAAGTTAATTCCGGCTTCAGTTGGAGCCATGACGGGCGATAAATCATCTTCCCAAGGTAATGACAACTCTCGGCCGTGCATTAGATAAGCCGGGCTGAAACCTGTTATACGATGCCTCGTATTTCGGTAAACGAACAATGCGAAATGAAGTTGTTCGTCCCAGTCCTTGTGGTCTTGTGCTACGTAGTGAGAGATAACGTTCGCAAAGGACTGATGGGCCCGCTCCAGCTTTCCGTTTGCGGCTGGATTATATGGCGAGGTGAATATCGACTCGATTCTCAGTTTGCGGCACACTTCTTTCATCAAGTTAGAGGTGAAATTTGTCCCTCTATCTGTAAGGAGATATTTTGGGGCTCCATGTCGGCAAATTACGACCTCAACGAAAGCGCGTGCGACTGTATCAGCCCTCTGATCTGGGATTGCTACTGCCTCTGGGTATCGTGTGAAGTAATCCTGGCAAGTAAGGATATATCGGTTGCCCTTTCGTGATGGTGGGAGTGGACCCACTATGTCCAACGCTAATTTTTCTAAGGGGTATGTGGCTTCGGTGACTGGCTGTATTGGAATTGGTGGCGCCTGCCCTTTGCGTTTCTTACAGTCTAAACAATTTTGAATATAAGCACGTGTATCCGAATAGCAGTGATCCCAGTGGAAGTGCCTTTGCACCATTTCCAGCGTTTTATCAAATCCACAGTGACCAGCTAGGGGTGTGTCATGGCATCGCTTTAAGATATAGTTTCTCATAGACTTAGGAGCACAGACTGCGAACTGGGGGCTAATCGATCTAAAATTAACTCGATAAAGGACATGATGGTCATCGTAAAAGAACTGCGGGTCGTTTTTTCTTGCGAGGTTGTGGAATTCTTTCAGCTCTGGGCATCGGGATTGCTCTTTTGCTATTCTTTCTTTTTCCCAGATAGGCTGCAAATCATCCGTAACAATGGAATGTATCGGAAGAGGTATTCTCGAGAGCGCATCACTGTGAGAGATGTCTTTTCCTGGTCGGTATTGGATGTCAAATGAATACTCGCTCAACTCCATAACCCATCGCGCTAGTCTTGGTTTCGGTTCTTTGAGTGTTAATAGCCATTTCAGAGGTTTGTGGTCCGTACAAAGAGTAAACCGTTGCCCTAGAAGGTACACTCGGAATTTCCTTATGCCTTCAACTACAGCGAGACACTCTAACTCTGTAGCCGAATAAGATGTCTCTGCTTTGCGCAATTGCCGACTGGCACACGCGACGGGGTGTTCGCCGTCCTCAAACTCTTGAGACAAGATGCTCCCGAGAGCGTAAATGGAAGCATCAGTAGTGAGGGTAAATGGCCTGGAAAAATCAGGGAACTTGAGGAGGGGTTGAGAGCTAATGCAACGTCTTAACTGTTCGAAAGCCTGCTGCTGTTCCTCTCCCCAAACGAACTGTGCATCTTTCCGGATTAACTTGGTTAGAGGTTTGGACATCTTAGCAAAATTTGGGATAAATTTTCGGTAGTAACCCACAAGACCGAGGAAAGACTGAATGGTTTGAACATTAACTGGCTTTGGGAATTTTTGAAGGACCTCGATTTTCTCCTCGTCAGGTTGAAATCCATTGCATGAAAGAACATGTCCTAAAAATTTAACACTTTTCTGAAAAAAGGAGCATTTCCTAGGTTTGAGTTTTAGATTGGCTTTTCTAAGCCTAGAAAAAATTTCGCGTAACCCCGTGATGTGCTCTTCCCAAGTGCGATCATATTTGAGAATGTCGTCTAGGTAGCAGACACATCCGTGATTTATAAGTCCATCTAACACTTTAGTCATGAGGCGCATGAAGGTGGAGGGTGCATTGGCTAATCCAAAGCTCATTCTATTGCACTCAAAATGGCCGTGTGGAGTGCTGAAGGCGGTATATTTCTTGCTATCTTCATCCATCTCCACCTGCCAGTAGCCACTGCACAAATCCATTAAAGAGTAATAACACGAGCCTCCCAGCTGATCGAATGTCTCATCTATATTAGGCAATGGGAATACCTCCTTTTTAGTCACACTATTCAATGCACGGAAATCAATGCATGGGCGGTATTGGACGGGTTCCCCGGCAGGTATCTTTTTTTTAACTAATATGATGGGAGCGGACCAAGGGCTAGTGGAATGTGATATAATGTCTTGCTCAAGCATTTCTCGGATGGAGTTGTCTAAGGCAGTCCGCTGGGAGTGTGGAACGCGATATGGCGGTTTTTTGATCGGTCTGACGTCATCTACCTCAATGGAATGTTTAACAATGTTCGTGCAGCCCAGGGAGTTTTTACCATACATAAATATGTCCGAAAATTCTGAAATGAGCAACTTCATTTCGTCTAAAGCTTCCGTGGGGACATTTCCAAAATCAAAAAGGGAGAGAAGAGTTTCTTCCGGCGGTTTTTCGGGCCATAGTTCTACGTCGTCCGAAGTAATTTCGTTAACATACGGTATGCCTTTTTCTTCAAATTTCGTCTCGGCTTCTATTTCCAATCCCTTTTTTACCTTCGCCTCATTGCGATTGAAATTGCAAAACAAGATTGGGGCCGATCCATCCTCGTCTACCCTTACTACCGTTGGAAGGATCGTGATGTTTCGACTTTCACCCCCGAGTGCGACCTCTTTCCCCGCTAATTGTTTATTAATAGCTCGACACATTATAATCGAGAATGGAGGAACCCTCAACGTTTCTTCTGCACACAGCACATCTTTTATTTTACAGCCACTTTCCACTTCGGGAAACACTATCGAGGGAGAGACTACGGTCCGCCGCATAACATCAGGAGCAATCGCACACAGAAACTCAATTGACCCAAGGGCCCCTGATTCACCGGCCTTATCATCGCCTGTCTCTTCCTTACTTTTCCCATTATCCTTTACAGTCGTGGCATCCTCGCAAAATTTGTCCTCCGTTGTCGTTTGAATCTCGGATTCTGAGTTATCCTTACAATTAACGTTCTCTCTTTCTTCGCACGAAATTGTGACTCGTGCAGGCTCACGCCAAACATCGAGCACGAGTTGGGTAGGTGAAGGCTCTTCAAAGGAAATTAAATCTGCCGTGAAGACGTCTGCATTTCCACCTTTGTTTCTCCCATCGTCCTGTGGTGCTGGGTTCTCAAGGGAAATGAAATCAATCTCTACATTTTGGGGAACGTTCCGCTCTAGTGGAATCTCGTGGCAGCCGTTAATCAACATTTTCGATTGCTGAAGATCTAAAGTGCAGCCGTGCTTTTTCATGAAGTCGAGACCAATGATTCCGTCGTAATTAGTATTACCGAGATCCACTATTAGCATATCCTGGGGATATAACTCACCGGATATAGTCAATGGGACTAGACATTGGCCGTGAACAGAAAGAATGTGGCCTGAAGCGCTTTTGATAGGAGTATCGTATGGATGAGTAATCAGATTATTCCAAGGAAATTTCTTTTTATTCACAATAGTGACGGCCGCACCTGTATCCACTAGGAACTTGTAATTCCTCCCCTGTATCGTCCCTTGGACTACGACACCGTTTTCCGGGGTTACTGTCAAAATTAAATCCTCCCCGACTCCGCAGTCGGGGTCGTGAAGTTTCCCGGATTTGAAGCGTTGAATTTTAAAGGGCACTGAATTGGGCGGTGACCTGACTCCTTACAGTACCCACAAATGAGTAGGGGACAATCTTTCGATTGGTGGCTCGCATCTCCACATTGAAAGCAAGAACGCGACGATCGACAGAATCGAGCAATGTGTCCTGGCCGTCCACAGTGGTAACATTTGCGAGTGCCGGCATTTCTTGATTCCGTTTGTGAAAAGTTCGTAGTTCGCGGGGCATGTGAAATTCGGTTCCTTTCCACGGGTGATCTTTCTGTGAAAGTATGCATTTGGGTAGAAATGTGCTGCGTAGGAGGTGGTGGGTGGATCGAATTCAATTGAGGGGGATGCTGTGAGTACAAAGAATGAAATGCATTTATCTCCAAGAATTTGTTGGCATAGGCTCTCACGTTTGCTTCTTCGGTTAGTGCAAATTCTTCCGCCTCGAGAATACTTTTCGGGCAACGCACTTGGACAAAACGACCTATTTCCTCTCGTAAGCCTAACAAAAATTGTGAAAGGAGCCTGTGCTCGACAATTGTTTTTGCGGCTTCGGGGTCAGGGAACGTTGCTCTAAGTTGGCGAGCGATTTTACGAAGGCGTGTCGCAAACTCATGAACTGACTCGAGGGGTTGTTGTACACAGGTTGAAAACATTCGCTCGAGAGCAAGCGGAGAAGTTCTAACCGAAAACCTGCGTTTAAGATTCGTAGAGAAACTATCATAGCTGTCCAAAACATGTGGATTTATGGCCACATAGTCCGCGGCGGAGGCACTTAGTCGTAATCGCGCGATGCACAGTGTTTGACTTTCGGTCCAAGCATTCAGATGGCTCACCATCTTCAACGATTCAAGGAAATTGTCAACGGTCGGCTCGTCCTCTCCACTGAAAGTCGGTATTAAGTACGCTTGGCTCGCTATCGGGGAGGGCGTATGCGACTGCGGTGGTACACTCGTGTGATTTGAAATAGAATGAGTATCTCCGTTCACCTCGGACAAGGTGTTGACACACGGAGTAAACTCCATAAGCCGTGAGGATATGTTGGGCTGCGCCATGTACGACGGGAAGAGGGGAGACGCGGAAGAGTGGAATGCGGAATGAGAGTGAAAAGCCATGATGAACAATAATTAGCTAAATAAATAACGTTTCCAAAACAAACGAGCGAGCGCTGAAATATTTCACTAAGTGTTATATAAATAAACAAATAAGGAAAAACAGTACAGTCCTCCCGGCAAATATATTACGAGTGCAAATGGAGGGAGTAACACTTAATTAAGCCGCATGAGCTGTAGCAATTCAACAAGGTTTTGGATATTAGCGCGATAATCAGCGATGCGATACACTCGTCGTATCGTATCCTCGGGATCGTTCCTCGCAAGCACCTGACACCAAATGTCGTCGTGTCATGAAGGGGAAGGAAGGAACACAGAATTGGCCGATTAGTAATTTATTGGGTGTATGCACTTACTCTGCCGACGGAGATCGGTACGGGAAGGGAAGGGAAGCCCAGAGCCAGGAGTAGGAGATCGTGGTGTCGCGATTCGCGACACAGGCCGTAGATCCGCGTCCGCAGTCTCCTCTCAGCCAGCCAACCTCGTCTGCTGCCCCTGACAATCTGCCCAGGTCCGGGCGCTAGCCCCTTTTTTCCGGTTCCTCCCGACGTCACAAGGTTTCTCAGAACTGCCCGGGAGCTCTTGACGTCCTGGCCTTGGGCAGGAGGAGTACGATGACCTGCAGCCCTTCCCCACAGGTGCATTGTTTTGCGGGGGGTGGGATCCTGGGAACTCCCCGGCGGCTCAAGGGACGCCCCTTTGGGTTCACCCAAAGGGATTCCCTGGCAATGGGGAAAACCCTGCCTGGTCAACGGTACGCCAGTGGCGCTTTGGCCGTCCGTGGGAGCGAATAGCCACCCACCCACAACAGTAGTAATTCAAAGTGGTGAAAGGAGGCGGGCAGGTGACGGCCACTAAATGACGGGTTTAGTCGTAGCACAAGGGAAAGCTCCCTCACGGGTTACCAGTAAATACCAGTATGGGTTTGTTTGGAGTGGCCCCTACAATTCCACGTCTCAGTTATCCCTTTCATTTCCTCCTCAACAAGAGCAGCATGTATCTACAGCTTCCATTCATCCATATCCCTGCCTTGTCTCGGGTTCAATCAGAGGCAGTTAGAGACCGAGAATTAATTACGCATCGCGCTCAGTTTAATGCACACATGATGTATCCCCTTCGTCTTTATATTATACTATATATTCCATTCATCTCAGTTTCTTAAAATTACTTATTGAATGGAAAACTCCTTCCGCTATAGCCTTTATATGTTAACACACTTAGCATATTGAAATGAGTATTCTGTGTTTTCTAAATTAATCTTATTTAATGAATTTTCTTCAGTACACGTCATTTCACAAACTATGATACCAGGTAAGAAGGTTTTTTCTTGATGGTAAAGAAATACTACGAATCAGGCTAATTTTTTAATCGAGCAAAATTTAGTAAAATGAAATTCAGAAGTATGTACTTCAACGTACATATATGCTGCACTAAAAATATGTCTTTCTTCTTTTCGGCAAAATTTTTAACAATAGCTGAGCTTTCATTCAACTTATGAATGACGGCATTGTTTTGCGTGAGTGCATACTCCATTAATATTGATTCAATACCAGCCAACGAAAAAATGAAAAAAACATAATCTCTCTTGTATACATTTAGGATGATATTTATAAAGCTCTACGAATTGATTTCACTTAATCCGTTTGCATTAGTTATTACGAATAATAGAATCAAAAGTACAACTCCAAGACAAGCAAGCGTAAAATTATTGACTGATTCGCAGTCGAAGTAAGAGAAATAATTTTTAAATTGACCTCTTGAAGGACAAATGTGGACAACAATATTGTTTTCTCCTTAGGCAGCACGATCTGGATGAAGCACGAGGATGATATAGGGAAGAACTCACATTATTACAAGAAGCAACTATTTTCGGGAAAATGTACTAATCTAGACATAATGGCTCTAAAAATCATATATGGATTTTATTTTTCTAGATATTTGAAACTTTGATATGATGAACAGACAACAGGATGGATGATGCGCGATGGAAATTTGATGCTGAAGAATAAAATGGAGAGAAAATGGACAGACCGAATAATAAATTGAGTTCTTTGAAGGATGGATGATGGCAGAACCTTGTAGAATATAAAGAGAAGGAGAAAAAAATGGATCAAATTTGTGGCGGAAGAGTTTATTGAAGGCTTTAACTGAAGGAAGCAAGAGATGAATTACAGAAAGCAGGTGATGGAAATCGTCAATGCTAGAAAATATGAGGACGTTAAGGGATAGGAAGGAAGCGAGCGAAATAGCTTGTAAATTTGCAACTAATCAGTCCTCGGATTAATAACTCATGAATAAAATAATATAATATTCTAAGATATATTCATTTTAATATCTAAATGTTTTATGTGATTTCAGAAATAAATGAGATACGCTAGATAATTTGGATAAATGGAAAAGGACTGAAATGACGCGCCGTTTGATGCCTTTTGAATCAACACGAGCTTTCATCTTAAAGCTGATATATCATTTCTGGTTAGGCTTGACAGTCAACATTTGGTGAATTGGAACCTACGCAAGGGATAAAGAGTGCGTAGGCTTACAGATATGGTCACTTTTAATGCGAGTTGGGTAATAAATAATCTTAACAGTCAGAATTAAAATATCCTTAATCTCAGAATCCACGCCTGGTAATTCAGTTCCGAAGCATTTTACTGAGCTTTAGGCCATAAAAATAAGTAAAAAGTAACTTTTAATGTTTGTAGGAAATTCAACGGCCATACGTTTATCATAAGCACTCCTAAGTTTGATCGAAAGCAATTCGTAATGATAAAAAAGAACAAATCGGAATCCGTATTAAATTTAACGGTTAATGGAAACTTGCCCTGACACAAATGCCGATCAGTTGGTTGGGGAAACCTAGAAGGCCTTAGAATCGAACAATGTGGCGACTAGTTAGTCAACACGCAATAGAACACCACTGAGAAGGTAAGCTTGGAATTCTTAGAAAGACAAAGAAAGCTCTGTGCTATTGTCAGGTAAACTTACCCATTTTGTTGTGCCTAAGTATAGGAACTCGTGGGTCTGACTAAACTTAAAATAGCAATACTTCCACCTGGTTTATTACAGCAGTTGACTTCTAGATAATAAAGGTTACCCGAGAAACTCCTTAGACACCGAGTTAGTACGGCTGTCTCCATACCTAAGAGGAAACATTAAATGTAGAAAATTCTATGAAGGTACCATAACTGTGTAATAGAGAACACCAATAAGCGATTTTGTGTCTCTAATCACTCTAAGGAGAAGGCAACACTTTTCTTCTAAAGGAGTCAAGGTGGAAATCATGCATGCAAACAGATAAATCCTCAATTGGGGAATCAGAACATCATTTAGTCTAATTTTTCTATAATTATATTGAGAAAATACGACAAATATTAGCTTGGATCACCGATTGGAGATTTAGTATAACAGTCAAGTGCGGCAAAGATTTGAGAACTGGCACATAAAAGGCGCGAATACTTCCGAATAGCGGAACTGAGTAACCTAAAAATGAAAATGTGAAATATGGGTTAGATAATTGTGGACCAGTGAAATGAAAAAAAGATGAAGAAGTTGGAGAAGTCTGGAAGTGTAATCCCGATTGTATACACTAAAGACCTAAGAACGAAAATTCTAGGAGTTATGACTCGTGGTAAAACTGATTGACTGATAAAATAGTGTATATAACCCAAAATAAAAGTATTTTCAATTTGAAGGTATGAAGAAGTTTTATTAATATTCGGCAGTCTACGTTTTAATTTAGGTTTTGGATGGACACAAAGTTAACGCCCCTATATTTTTTAAGCCCAGGACACAGGACTCAACCTGAACACACATTGCAATAAACCCTTATTCAATTTTACGTAATTTTACTTCATTTCGGTCAACCTGCCTGTTCTTCACGTTCTCTTCCTCGCTAACCTACCGTCGTTCCAGTCAACTCTCTAACATTTCATTTCCTCATCTGTCTTCTCTTCTTCATCCTCTTGAATCTGATTGGATATTTCATTAGCAAAACGTTAATTATTATCTGAATCCGTATCCACTCCTGAGAAACTGTGCGAATTAATAACGATGTTCCTAATTATTTGCCTAACCGTATAATAGTCTAAAATATATCCCTTTTAATCCCTGGGCATTTTCCACGTATGCCTACGTCTATTGTGGTATCAAGTGCTCGTTAGGATTACATAATTGCTTCTTTAGAACACTAATGTTTTTCCCCGCGGTAATTTGTTGTTACTAACTGTAGTCTACAACCTTCCTCCCATCTCCCCCAGTTCCAATACTACGTTTCAATGCACATAATTATCAAATATTTCCTCCCAGGTACATCCACAATTATTATCTCTGATTTATCGCACACACCGTCTATATCTTTCTACCAATGATTACTTGCTGGCATGTAGACCTGAATAATGACAAAGTTTGTTGGTCAGCTTTCACCTCTACTATTTATACTCTATCGCTTATCTATCTCTTATCTATGTATATACCACGGTTCTTTCTGCCTTCCTGTTCAACAATACTTTCAACCCTTGAAGGCTTTCTTTCCCTTTCGTGCGCATTGTTCTATAAAAATAGCTCCAGTAAACCAAGCCATCTATTCATATCACCTCACACGACCCTAAAATATCGATATTTCCTCTCTTCATATCCCGTTTTATATTTTCTAATTTTCCTGGCCTTAACATAACCCTGAAAGTCTAAGTTCCTATCTATTCTAACTGATTCGGCCCCCTTTTGAGTCTCCTTTGCCGATGCTGCTATCGATTCCGCTTTGCAACGTTTTTGTATGATGACCACCGCGGAAATCTTGCCTCTCCCACTGCCGGGGACACGGCCCAGGGGGCAGATTCCTGTAGTTTCCAAGTCTCACATTCATTCATTTGTCTCTTATCATTTTTTGGTATAATTAATTGTGGTTTCCCGTTGGCTTCATCAATTGTGTATTTAACGTAACACCATCTCTCAATGGTTACCCCATTGGAGTCAGATGCCTTTGCAGCCGCCTCAGAAGAAACAGACGCTGCGCGAACTACCTTTCGCCTGGCTCCTACCCTTCGACATATCTGGCGTGGATGACCGTAGTAGGAGCAATTATTATCATTGCTCTGGCCAGCACAGTTCTGTGGGTCATCAGAACGCACAAATTCTTCCACCATGTCAAATTTTAAATTTAGAATAAAGTCTTTTAAATCGAGTTGAACAATTATATGGCATCGTGAAAGAAATAATTGTGAGAGGATTAGGAAAAATATTGTGAGAGGTTGAGAAAGATGATTTCTTCAAAAATCATTCGTTACTCATATGGACTTGAAAACGATAGTAGCATTTTTATTTTTCGACCAAAATGGTTTTTATTAAATCATAAATAAAAATGTGAGGTTTGAAACCTGACAGTGGCTCTGTATTGAGTTAGGATTGCGAATAGCTTTACGATTATAATAGAAATTTCATTCGTAATACCAACACATAGAAATGAAAGTGAGCCATTAAATATTGACTCAGAATCAAATCCGCTCTACCAGAAGCAATCTTTGAGGGTCTATTTGATCTTCACCGTAAAGCCTAAGATACTTTATGAAAGATGAAATATCATTTAAGGAATTTTTCATGTTTGCTCCTCCTGGGTCCGTGAATGTGAAGGAAACGCCCATGTTATCAGAAAATCGCGGATTTTCTTCATGCTGAGGGAATAAAACGCCGATTTTTTTATAAGCATTGCGTAACAAAAAAACGGAAGCCATGAGAAGGTTAAGAGCAAGGCGTGCAGTTTAGGGGTCGAGAGAGCTATGGAGAGACTGGAGTAAAACGACGGGTGGAAAATTAGAGGGAGCAGGAGAATGTTCCGGGAAGCCCAGTCCTGATCCGCTACCAAAGTGATGAGGTCTCTATAAAGTCCCCACATATCTTCTTCCTTCCCCCATACCGCCCTCTCTCGCCCATCGGATCCCCTCGCCGATTGCCCATATTCCCTTCGAGGGCCGAGGGGACGGGAGGAGAAGTGGGCAAGGAGGAGGGGGGAATGAGGGTGTGGCGGGAAGATGTGGAAGGAGGGAAAAAGAGAACGGTAGGAAGGTGGAAAAGAAAGGGTGAAGCGAGGAGAGGAAGAGGGTGGCTTTTCGCTGGGAAGTGGGTCGCGGGAGTGAGCGGCCCACTTGCCAGCACTCTTTCCTCGTGCTCCCCCTCCTCCCCCATCCGAGCCTCCTCCTCCCCGGGGCATTGTTCTTCTTGTTCTACTCCACCTGTTCTGGGTGGGTGGAGAGGTCGTCCTATTCCGTGCCCAACCATCTTCTCACTCCATCGCTAACAACCCTCGCCTTTCTTTCCATGATAACCTTACCCCTGGCTTTTGGAGCTCTAAACATTACAATATGGGCTTCCATTCCCTATTTGCTGAACATTTTAATAAGGCTAGTAAGGGTAATCGTTACTGCTTCACTTAGAAATCATATTAATGCCGTTCAGATATTGTGAGTAATTACCGAGAAAGATTTGGTACCATACTACTTGTTAACAGTGACGACATGTGACGACGTGAAAGCCGTTGGATTATAGGTAACGGTTACTTTTTGTTGCTTTCAAAATATGGTTATTGATTTTTTTAAATCTTTAATTTTCTATTTTCAAACTATTTCCTATTTGATTATCGATAAAAAATCGCATTTTTCATGTCCTGAAATTTTTTATTTCAATATCTGCTTAACACATGGAAATATCAGTCAAACTATATTGTTATAACAGTCAATTCTGGCACTCATTAATTATAATTGGTCTTCATAGGTATTCTTGATGAAGTTTTACAAATGGAAAATTATAACGCCAATGAGATGTGGTTAAAGTTTATCCCAAGGAACTACTGTGAGTGGCTGAAAAGCAGCATTCAAGGTGTTAAACATATTCAACTTGGCGTTGAAAATCCATTCATGTGTATAAACATAATGGGTTACGTAGATAATAATTATTTTCTGAAGTTATATCGATAAAAATTCGACATAAGTCAAACGTTGAAGATTTATGATTGTCGCTTCCTTTTTACTCTTCCAACGACTTCTGAGAGAAGTAACTTCATATTTTTAAACTAGGGAGTCTTTGAGGCATAGTCTTGGGAATAAAACAATGTTTACGTTAAAATATTCCAAAATATGATGCAGCTCATCATTGAGATGAGCGTAAATAAACCTGAGAACGAATTGTTTTTCAGACTTATTGGAGGAAACGGTTGCAGGATTGTTTACAAGATTCTTGCAGGTTGTAAGTTTTGTTTTATGGAAGTTATGTATCACGAAGGTGATCAAAAATATTTTTAATACACTTAATGGATTATATTAATACCATTAAAATATCATTGATTCCTGATAAAATTATTTTATGGATTAAGTAAGGTGTTTCCGTTACTTTCGTGTACTTTTCATTATTTTCGTTGTAAATATTCAAATACATTTCGATACTAATAGATATACAGTTAAATACTGCTCGGGTATTTAAGGCATCCGTGGGTGCTGTGTTTCATCATATTTGGCTAAAAAAAGACTTTATTTCTCCCAAATTATGTGTACTACAAAAGATGTTGTAGATAGATTGAAGATAGTGTGATGAGATATTATTATACTATAAATGGTTTCAACAATAATAACATCTCATCTTAACCTTTCGGCCAGACAAGTAATGATTTCTAACGATATAAAATTCTAATCTAAACATGACGACCCTATGTATATTTATTTGTGTATATTAACACACACACCCACATGCACATATGTGAGAGAAGGAAGGACGGAACTCCTTCCGTTCTGAGTTCCGTCCTTCCTTCTGTTGAGAAAGGTGGCTAGACCACAGAAAATTCGATACCTAGTAAGTTTCTCTTTTTTAAGTGTTTCTGTTTTTTTTCTTGGTCTACTAGTGCTAATTCCATTTACATCATTATTCACGTCAGTGAGACTTTCACAAAAGTTTTTATTTCCTTATGTAATGTATGTATGGGTGGTCTGAAAAGTTTTCGACTCAGAAAATTTCAGAAAAAATGTCTTGTATCTTTGTTAGGTCGGAAACTTTTCAGATCACCACTGTATGTGTATGTATATATATATATATATGCGGGTCGCGGTGGTCTAGGGGGTAGAGCGTTGGACTACTGACCGGAGGGTCCCGGGTTCGATTCCCGGGCAAGGCACTTTGGGCACCTGCAGCTCCACCCAAGCTAGTTGATTTTTCGGGTACCAGGTCTTCCTGGGAAACTATAACCGGCACAGGGAAAGGAACTGGCCCCCCTACCCTGATGTGTGAATTTTCACACGCCGTCGGGCTTGGTACATGGGTGAGCTCTACCATCACCTACTAAACCGACCTTCGGGTTGATTACTGTGTTTATGGTTTATATATATATATATATATATATAATACTCACAATAATATCTTGATAATTAATAAGTCATATCTTATCTTCTGAAGAAGACGGAGCTCGAGTCCGTCGAAATTATCAAGATATTATTGTGAGTGTTCTTTTCATGTGTTCTCGTGCTGTGTGTTACTGTCTAAGTTTTTTATTCAACACTTCCGTGTTACTTCGAAGAAATCATCTATATATATATATATATATATATAGATGATTTCTTCGAAGTAACACGGAAGATATATATATATATATATATATATATATATATATATATATATATATATATATATATATACACACACACACACATACATGTATATATATACATACACACATACATATATATATATATACACACACACACACATATATATATATGTATACACACACATATACATACACACATGCATACATAAATATTATAAAAACATACTATATAATATGTGATAAAGGTGTTTGTATTAAAAAATTGCCGTGTAAATTATACAAATTTAATTATTGTTTTAGCATAAATGAAAGTTGTTTTATACCAAAAATAATAATAACCATAATCTAATACCAGTTTAAAGTTCAGTAGTCAATAAAATATTTTTTTTAATAAGATGAGCCAATATTCCAATGAGCAAGATGACAATTCTACTCCTAACTCACAACTTTTCCAGAAATAATGCATTTTTGTTTTTCCTAATTTTCCATTTCCTTAAAGTAGCTGTATTGTATTCAATTTTTAGTAATGTTAGAAGCGGGTAATCTTAAGTAAGGGCTGTAATGATACCATTGAGACAGCTCAATCTTTTAGTAATGAGGATGTGTATGCTTTCACGATGCTTCTCAACATTATTCTTCCGCTTCTCTAACTCGCTGACAATGAACTAATCTGTTTATGACTTGTTTTCTCCTGATTTATTTATTCTCTGCCTTGACATCAAATCGCTTCAGTACATAAAGCATTACTGTTATATTACCCAAATTTAAGCGTATTCATGAAGTATTAATCTCTTTCTTGTCCCGGTTGAGGTCATCCTCTTCTCCTTTAGCCCATTCCCGAATTGCGAGCAAGCGTTGCGTGGAAGGTGGGCGGAAGAGAGGGACTCGTCCCAGGGCGCAATTAGGAATCCCAAGGATAGAGCAACGTTGTTAAAGGTTGGAAGGGGATATGGGTTCGAGGATATGCGTTCAAATTGGGTGGAGAAAAAGCTTTGGTTTCCAGTAAGGAGGATAAGGGTTATAGATAGCAAGAGGGACTGAGGTTATATTTAGGACGCATTTACAAGGATGACGGGAGAGAAGATATGGAAAAATACATGGAGATGGGAAAGGATACGCGATTTTTTGGATATTTTCGTGTTTGATAAAAGTGTTACACTGTAGAAGAAGAGAGGACCATGTATAGGTCGAAATTATACATCCAATTATACGTGCATTGCAAGAGCATGATGTAGATTGAGTAAGGTAAAATGTCGATTAATCGATATTTTGATATAAATATTTCCATATTCGCATTGTAACAATTGCTTTCGCCGGATCGCTCTCGTATTTTTTATACGTCTATGCTATAGGACAACAATTTTATACCAGGTCGATTTTTACTCCTCTAGGTTCCATATTTCCGTAATGGGCGCATATACTCGTGCGAGTATAAACGGTAGTAATGGCATTGAGCGACATAACCTTTCCTCATCACCACAATCTCCTTACGTCGGAGGAAAATAAATCCAGAAGATATCTCCAATCAGGTATGCATCCTAATTAGTACCTCGAATTGATGCGTTCATAGCGCAGCGTATATATGCATTGACTTATCGCAACACACCGAAAGGAGGCATTAGAGAATTTCCAATGAATGAGACAGTGAGGAGCGATCTTTTGCAGCTTGAGTTTAAGGAGTAAAAGCATAGGTTTTGAGAGACGGGAGCAGGACGATAGCAAGGGTCGAAGAGAGGTCGTCGAGCGAGCGGCTGCTTTGTAGATAAAGGAAGCCTGTGCTGTTAGGGACTGGAGAGTGAAATGTCGGGTGGGAAATGCTGAATGGGGTGGGAAGCGGATGTGAGGGGAACGGCTGAGTGTCATGTGCTTTGAGGAGGGAGATCGACGAGAAATAGATGCAGGAGAAAGGCTGAGGGTGGAAAAATGGGGAGAGGTAGAGAAAGGGACCCATAAATGCCGACGTAGTTGGCCTCCTAGAAATAAACTACCACACGTTTACGAGCGGACATGAGCATATAGGACCTTTTACTCTCCGACCATCGAGAAGACGTAAAACAAAGGAAGCGTGCGAGTGAATTTCATTTTTTTAATCGCCACTCAAATCCGCGTTTATGACTCCGAAGAGACGAGCGCACCGCGATCATACCGGATATCAGTATTCGCGTGTAAAAATCGGTGCTTGGTTAAAAGGGCGAATGAACGCGACGTTTTCAATGTGTCCAATGGGACCGGGTCGCTCACCTTACGCCTTCGTTGGCCACACTTCTCCCTTTGGAACTTCCGCCGTGGATATGCCAGGAAAAGGAGGTCGCTGAGGAAAGAAGAAGGGAAAACTAGTGGGTACGGTTCATTCGAATGAAAAACTTCACGTGTTGATTCATCCCGGTCGACTGAATTCCTCTTTCCCGCTCCATTAAAAGATTGAGTGCGTTGGAGGCACGTTTTGGGATTGGATTTGGTGGTATTTTGGAGCCCCAACTTGGGATGAGCATGAGGAAAGGCGATCAGAGGGAGAGAGAAGACGAGAGGGAGTGAGGTGGACGTGGTGGGGCGAAAGATCACAGAGGTGAGGGGATGGAGTGAAGGGAGGGGGTGAAAGCGAGGGGATGTAAGGGGTGAGGGAGTTTTAAGGTAGGGATGGAAGGTTTTAGGTGAAAATATCCTCCTCCCCTCTCTTTCCTCACCAGCGCCGTCCTTCGGATCGATGTCCTAGTGGCGGGGGTGGATAACAGCTTTCGGGTGTGTGTGTGTGAGTGTGTGTGACTGGGTCGACCGGGCCAGGCCGGTTGGAGCAGAGGACACCGCCTCGTGATGTGACGACCCCCCTCCCCCTCACGCCGCCCTCATCGTGCATTTTCCTATAGCTATACCCACACCCACTACCCCCCTGAAACCACCTCCCCAAGAAGTGAGCGAGAGGGAGGACGAAGAATGGGGAGGTGTCGGCGTTGGGAGGGTTTGACGGGCTATGAAAGGGGGAATTGAGGTAAGATCAGAGTGCAAAGGGGGGGAGGGTTAGGGTTTCAAGCAACAAACCCGAGGGAGATTCGAACGGTAAGGCCTCAGTGCGAAATCTTGAATTGAATAGGATGGGGGAAGGAAGAGGTTTTTGCGTCTTTTTTCGTAGGGGGAGTGGTTACCTAGGAAGGGCGGGTGGAAAATGGGGGGAGCGAGGGGTTAAGGTGTTGCCGGGACGTTGTTTTGAAGAGGGCTGACTTGTCTGGGGCG
Source organism: Hetaerina titia (assembly GCA_037158775.1). Classification (NCBI taxonomy): domain Eukaryota; kingdom Metazoa; phylum Arthropoda; class Insecta; order Odonata; family Calopterygidae; genus Hetaerina; species Hetaerina titia. Next base: position 92,518,692 of record CM073769.1, on the reverse strand, counting down.
CCATTCGGGATGTGATCCTTCTACTTGTGGTTTTATTCCCCCGCTCACTCCAAGGTAAGAACGGGTGTCCTCGGGAGTGTCGATGAGAACGGGAGGGGGTGGCTTATCCTGAAGGGGTGACATGACTGAGGAATCGAGGAGGCAGACTAGCCGGTCGGAGATGAGCAGTCTTCCCAATGATCGAGCGGTCCATGGAAATTCGTAGATTTGAGGTAATTTGTGATTGTGCGATATGATATCCGAACGACCTTTTTATGCACTATTGCCCTTCAAAAAATCCCGTGCAGTTACGATTGGCTTTCTGTTTGTTTGATCGTCTGCCGTATGCGTACGATAATATAAGAGGGTTATTTTTTAATTTAGGCCATCAAAAAAATGTATTCGTAAAACAAGTTTTAATTTTCGGTTTTAGTTTCCTGCAAACCTATTTAATGTGAAGGATCTCAGGTTTTCCCGGCGTTTGGTATTCAAGAATTTTTCTCGAAACGTTGGTGCACTGCAACCTGAACCGGTGGGAAACCCGAGAAAACTTCTTGAAAACTATTTAATGTTTCTACATGATCACCGTTTACTTCTAAGCCATTTTCGTAACACTGCACTAGCTTCATTATTCCCTCGGCATAGAAGTTCGTCGACTTTGAATTGAACCCGCTGTCAACGGCGGTCTTAGGTTCCTCATCATCTTCAAACCGTTGCCCTCTATCACTAGTTGCACACAACATGTTATAACCAAACTCCTCCCTAATAATCGTGTAAATAGTGGTGTGTCCCACACTTGAGGAAATATATCAGCCAGAATACGAATCGATCAGATTCAGATCGATGGTCCACTTGTTGAAAGATTCCATCGGTCTGGCTACTCGACCTACCACTCCGCTCTTCATCATGGACATTTGTTAAACCATTTTTAACCGTGAATTCGGGCAGCAGGAAATTTCTCTTGCACCCAAAAATCGAATCACAGCATGCATTTCACAATTGGCAGGAGCAACGATTTGCGCGGACATTTTTATCTACATTCCCCGACAGACGACGACTACAGGATGAAAACAATAACTTTAGTAGCTTCAGATTTCAACAGAATTCTGTTCTGACCCGCTAAAATGTAAGTATAAGAAAATGGCTCTTACTTGTCGAATATGCCTCGTAAATGTATCTGATATCAAACAAGATGAAAACATTATACTCGTAGTGTTTCAAAATCATTCTGTAAGCTACACTGCTAAGCCAGGCACTGATAAGCCAGGCGTATATTTTATGAAGAACAATTCGTTTTCCTGGAAAGAACTCATTTGAAACTAAGGGGGACTATAGTGATACACACTTAAGTTGTCACCTTTGAAATATTATACTCCGCACTATCGAACTGATACCTAGGGCAATAACTAGATGAATAGAAAAGAATTTCATTGAAGATGGTCAAATGAATCTTTCATTTCACAGTGAAAATGATTCGCTGTATATAATGTGTTTTTAAATAAATAGTCATGTTTTCAGGCGTCTTTAATATAACTGATAGGTCCTGAATAATAAGCATTTCAATTATATCCATTAAAGGATTAAACTCATGAGTTTCATTATTACCATTTGAAAATAAAGTTAATAATATATTAATGTCTTATAAAAAGGGAAAACATTTTTCCGTGAAAATTAAATTTCCGGAACTCAACATAATTGGGTATGAAAAATTGGAAAGTCGAACGATCCTTATTTTCATTACAAAATCGTCCACCATATAAATTTAATTAATACGCAAGAGCTTTTCTAATAACGTTATAGCGTGAACGCTAAGCAGTATTAAAATTTAATTTTAGCATAAAAACGTAATGCATCTCCATATCAAGATTCATGATTAACCTTTATATATTTATTTCATTTTCTGGCCCCTAATTGCTCGTATGTCATACTTGTATTGCTGCGGGGGTGTAGCTATGGAACACAAAAAAGATTCATCACCAACGCAAGTTTGCCATTAACTATTCCGGGTTGTTATAATGAACTATAACAATTAGGTAACCAGAAAAGTAAATTGTACAGTGTCGATTTAATAAATCCTATGTCCGTAAAGAACTTAAAAAATTTTCATCAATGATTGATCATCTCGCAATACTGGGATCTCCTCGGGTATTTACAGCCTCCATGAACCATTTTTACGTATGTGATATTCCATCACGTTCTGCTCGATGACAAAAAATGTACTGGACTTAACATATAATACGAATTTCTCTCTCCATAAGCATATATTTAGTATACTTGAGGATTTTTTTCCTTTCCAGCGGACATGTACGCGTGAGAATTGTGTGTATTAAGAACATCCTCGGAAAGTGTTATCCTTCCGGAGATCCCACACCAGAAAAGCTGCTCTAATTCTCCACAGCCTTATTTATTCTTGCGGGTTGTTTTTTTAGCCTCTAATGAGGCACTAATTCCACCAAAAACACGGAACGGATTTTTGAACTACATCCGGTGCGTTTACTGTTTCATCATTTCTTTGCTGGAAAGTCGCATTTATGTTAATGGTTAGCGCATGCAGTGTTCCTTAATGTTAGCTTGATTAGAAAAATAATGAAAAATTGCCATTGCGCTGGGCTATCTCATGGTTTTTGGTATGTTTCCAACTTTTTGCTGTAGAAGTGACATTCAAAATTTCACGCGTTCCTTCCATCTTGCGCCACAAAGGAAATATAAACAAGAAACCTTTGGAAAGTGTTCATCCGTAAAGCACTCGGCTTTAAATATGCTTTAAATTTTATGTATTTAATCCTAACCTCTATTCCAATATGATAGATGTTTGTTCAATATGAATTAAATAGAAACTATGCAATAATAATATTGACGTAATAATATACTATCTCTGGGGTTATTTGGTGGAAGTCCTTCATACCAGGCGTAAATGAAGGAAGACTATCTTGTAGATTTTACTAGAATTTTTATTTTTCACGACCATGGTTTTGTCGTAAGGCAGCAATGTAACCTGGAGACGTTGTCTTACGACGAAACTATGCTCATGAAAAATTAGATTTCTACGAATAGTGGAATTTTCCAAGTTATTCCTTCAGTTACGCTCAATAATTTAATAGCGATATTTTTACAGATATGGTGAATTTACAATGTGTGCGAAAGGAAGAATATTAATAAAATAAAACTTTCATGTAGCTGTGGCTAAACTACTTGGATTAACTCATTCTCATTCACTATATGACGTCCTTATCTTATTCATTTTCATATTTTTGCTAGAAATTCCGTGCTTCAATGCTGCCAGCTTCTTTTCAAATACCAATATATGAAAATATCTTTTCACTGAGAAATTGCGGTCGAATTCTCACAAGTATTGATATAATTGGGTCGTTAAATGCGTACCTTTTCGCTGGGGCATTTCAATTATTAGCATTAAAATCATCGGCTGTTTATCTTTATAACCGACTTCAGCTGGTGTTATATTTTCCAATACATGGCCCCACATGAAGTCTTCCTTTTTATTTAATCCTGCCGGAATTGATCACATATTTCATCATTATCCTAAATATAGCCCTCTGCTTTCACCGAAATTTTACCAGCGACCCTTTTCATTTATTCGCAATTATGAATACATCAAAGTGCTGACATTAATTCCTTAGGTGAAAAAATGAGCATTTATTTTTTTCCTTGGATTCGTGCGCGTCAGGAAATGGCGTCATACGTTCCTTTTTTTTACAAATTGTATTATTCCTTTCAAAGTCTATTAAAGTGTCCCCTGCAACATTCAGCGGTATAAACGGAAGAGTTGGCGATGTAGTAGACTGAGGGAATATACCGTTAAAAAAAACTATAAACCTCTCAAAAACAATGCTCCACTTTTTACGCAGAGGATATTCGAAAACAATGTGTACATTTTGAACCCAGTTTATGTTTAATGGGATTTTTTTATGGGAAAGCTCGTTATTATGACCATTTTTTTTATTTCCACCGTTATGAAGTGGTAGGATTTAATGCCTTGATGGTGGAATTGGAAAGAAAAATTGGAACTACGTAAGGCACCCGATTCCCTAAAATCACACTTTTTGAATATTGAACGAATCGAGTCATTTACAAGTGATGAGCTATCGGTAGAATTTAACCAAATTATAGAGTTAATTTCCGATTCCTGACAGCAAATTGAGCTATCGAAGAGTGACATACACAACACATCAATTGAAGGTCTAAATTATTCAATATACAGGATACGTAACATTAATACCAGAATTTGAATATGTGATACGAATGTCACGGATGTAAACGTGAGCTCCTGTCTAAAACGTGAGCTCCTATCTAAAGATACAATAAGCTTCATTGGATAAAATACGGACGAAGGGAGTTCTATAATACTGCTCAGAGAAGCCACGTTAGATTTCTGGGGACATCTCAGCACACACCCAGCTTTACGCAAGCTGCTTTATTTTTCATGAACCAGATTTTAGTGGGTAGCACAGGGAAAGGAATACCCTCTCCCCCATTTTGATGTGTGAATTTCAGGTGAATTCTACCCTCACCGATCTAACGGATCGATAACACTGATTTTTTTCAATCATTAAATGCACATAGTACAAGAAACGGTAGGACAACACTGTGTAAATGAAAAAAACAGCACTCGTTTAAACCAGTTGAACATATTAAAGAGTCATAGAAAACTTAAGTGTGACTATATCATGTACGCAACCGAGTTCTGCCAAAACATTAATTTCAGCTATTTTTGTCTTTCCAAAGAATCGTCGTCTAATAGCTTTCCATTTTTTGGTAAAAAAATCATTTTCCTGATTGAAGAACTTTTGCTGTACCAAAATCATCGTGCCGGGGTTTTTTTAAAGATATGTTCAGGGTTAAAAGTATAGCTCCTAAATTTTGGTACCAATGTCAAATAATTCGGTAATAATTCAAGAAAGCAGTGTTTTTTATGACTACGATGAAATAATCTCGTCTTAACTTTGGTCGGCCCTCTCTATGACAATCTGTTACAAACAATGAAAATGATAACATATACTTTTTTATTACTAAATTATATTAGTATAAATTAAATTACTATAATCTAAATTCTTTAGGTATTTTTATTCAGTAAACACTACGGTAAGTGAGCTTTGGTAGGACTACCTCTCTGAATGAAAACATTTTTAATATTCTTTGGAGTGAGGATTGTCTATTCTTCCATCTGTTGCGGATTTCTATCCGGTGAAATACTTTTATTCTCATGAACAAAGCGCTCTGAAATATTATTAATGTACGTGCTATTTGCGTAATCAAATTTTCAATTTAAAAAGTAGGATCAAATAATCACTCGTGTATACCGCATGGCTTCTATAACTATAATCTAACTAAACTATTTATCATAATATTATAGGTAACATATATAAATATATATTTTATTCAGTAGTCGAAGAAACGTAATTTACACTGAAATATGCGGAGGGTTTATGCAACCAAGTGCTCCGATTCTTTGACCAGGGGATGGCGTTAAGGAGCTGTTTCATCCACCGAAGGAGAAATGGACAAGGACACAAGAGGAAATGATTGTAGGGAAAGTAATCAAACAACGTCATAAAGGATAGGAACAGTGCGCTTCGTGGCACGCATTGCTAGGCTAAAGAGACGAGCCATATATTCATTCAAAGGCAAATTCAAACACGAAACCCCGCCGTGTCTCAAACAAATATTCATTCATATAGAAATAGATATAAGGAAAAGGGATAGAAACACATATAAAAGCCGAACATAGCTCGCATCGCATAAGCTCGGCCGATGCATCGGCCCGGCAAGTTGGAATATCCGTGGTTCAAGTCCTGGTCAAGGAAATATTTTTGCACTTTTGATCTGCTTGATTCCGCCTTCCCCACCTATCCTGTGTTTGTCTTTTATGCGTATTCCTATCTCTTTTCCTTATATATATTTCCATGTGAATTAATTAATATATATATATATAACATGAATGAATGATGTTGAACCATATCATCCATTTTGTGACATGCCATTCATTCTCTGTTTCCAAAAATATTTTGAAGAATATAAAATTGCTTATTACCTTTAAGAAAATCCCTCTATTGTTCAGCAACTTCATCAATAAATACTCCTCTATGTAGAGTTGAGTTGAGAACACAATCGTGGTTGTCCTGTTGGACTGATGTTACGCTGGATGACCAATTTCCATTGAATGTCTTAGGATTAATAATCTGTTAGAGTAAGGGAAAAATCAACATTTTAATCCTTTGCATCGATTTAATTGATGAAATAAATAAAAATTGCATTTTAAATTGCAAATAGATTGCTCCTCACGTGCTTACTTTAAAAAATATATTTAATATTGGCAACACACACTGAATAACACGAATCATTGAAAGAGCTAAGTAAGTAAAAGTTTGTAAGTTAAAGAAATCCGGTGCTCTGTGTTGCATTCTTGAAAGACATCTAGGAGACAGTATGCCGCGAATGGAAGTACGTTGTATACTTATAACAAATTTAAGCACCAAACTAAGAAAATGAATGCAACAGACTAACTTTCAGATGTGGTCAAATCAATAATGTTAGCTTTACAGCGCAGATAAGAGAAACATTATTAATCTTTCGAGCAACCGTGATAGCATTGTTAAATTGAGGGAAGAAAAAGATTCCCTGTCTGTATTGAAAGGGCGAGCCTATTGTGTTGAGGCTTCGTTAACAGTGTCTTGATACATTGGCCTTTAAAAAAATCAGCAAAGAGTGGAGGGAACACCCCACGACCTAACGCAGCCCGCCTCCCTTCTTCCTCCCGCCTCACTTCCGATGCACGCTCTACGGAAATGATCCCTGGAGATCCACTGCTAAAGAATAAGGATCCTTTCCCCTTTCTTCTCGACTTTTTCCTAGTTTTCGATCGCCATCCCGGCCTTGCGATCTCGATTAAAAGTAAATGGTCCACGTTCCTCCGAAGCCATTACATATCGTCTAGAACGTGTCTTTCTCCCCCATTCCCCCTCAATGTTTATCTCTCCTAACTCCCTTCCCGGTCCCTCGATCTCAGCATGGAGCCGATCCCAAATAGCCCATGCACCAATAATGCTTCAATAATTCACCCCTATCATGGACTCCGACGGTGCTAAAATATTCAGACGCGATCGCGCCGTCCCCTTCCCATCTTTCGAACCGATTTCCGGTCGCAGTCTCCTCGTCGCTTGTTTCCAAGTAATTAGACTTCCTCCTCTCCCGTGCGTGCGGTGAAACCCTACTTTCCTCCGAGGATGGCTTTTAAGTCGAAAGGATTATGGCCGAAGAAGCGGAGTTGTAGGGGAGAGGGTGACAGGGAGGGGCATAGGAGTAGGAAAGAAATGGATTTGGAGTGGGATTATAGGACTCATGTTTACGCTCGAACACACAAACACACATCTCTTTTGAAAGCATATTTTTGGGTCGATACGAAGCGTTGGCTTCGTTCATACCGACCCTCCGCATGGCGCCTATCTGCATATCTTACCTCCCTTCCAGACTGACCCCTTCAGTGAGCCCGACCCCTCCCTTTCCTCCCCAAACACCCTTCCGCGTCCAAATATTATCCTCGCCGACCCACGGCCCCGCCCAACCAAACCGCTCCCGAGTTTCCTTCCGCCGCACGCATTAATATATTATCTGTCCCTCGCCTCCGGATATCCTCCTACTTTTCTCGTAATAATTACATCTCTCCCCTCCTCCCTTCTGAGTTATCGCTTAAGTGAAGAGCTAAAGCGATTGTCTTTTAAGATTAAGGAGAGAGTTGGGTGGAGGAAGTGCGACTCAAGAACCTTTTAATTTTTTTTGCAAATGACGGGTAGAGGGCCATGGACGTGTCAACCGCTTGAAAGATGTCTCATTTCAGAAGAAAGCGATCCGACTGAAACGTAAATTTTCATTCGTTATTTCGAAGTACTGCTAAAAAGATGTTCTTACTGGCATCGAATAAAGTTGGCAAATCTGACTACTTTCGGAAATGTATGCAACAGTTTTCTCTCCAAATGGATAATGTGAATTTGTTCGGGTAACCTGTACCATTTAAGAAATCCAAAATACGTTTTGATTCACTCTTTGGGCTGTATGTAGTTTATGCCATCAACCATCCATCAATATTTTGCATCCATGGGAAAATGAAGTGTTCTTTACCAGCCGAGCGCATCAAACACCATTACTACAACAATTAGTTAGCGCTTTCCACGATTCTAATCATGTTAATTTTTTTGCAAAAGAATATGGAAATCAACATCAACTGCAGGGATATTTGATGAAGGTCTATGATAATGTGTTCCTTCTTCCCACGGCTTACCTTATTGTTTCCAAAACTCAATTCTTGTGGGCGTACACTTTGCTTTTCACGATAACTTCAGGTTTAGGAGTGCTTCCACCAAACCAGCCCCATGAATAAAAAAACACCGCGACGACAACAAAGTAAGCGACGGAAAGGTAAAAACTGTGCTCCCATGTGTATTCAGAGTGGAGTCGGGCGACGACGGACCGGAAAGCAGTAGAATCCATTCTCCTCGTACATTTCTCGCTTCCCTTTCCGCCATCCATTTTAATTCCATTTTCGTCACATCCCCTCTTTTGTCAGATCCCTCGTCTCCCTCCCTCTCTCCCTCCCACACCCCGACACACACAATACGTACACAGCACTCTGCCGGAGCCACGCCATGCCTCCCTTCTAATTTAAACAAACAAGCTCTCATTTAAAGCTCTCGTCCCTCGTTTTGCAGGCCGTTTTTCCGGTCGTGCACATCAAGCCATCTCCATCAAGGCATTCCCCCAGTTTACTTCCATGGTTCACACGGCTCGTCTTTTCCTCTCGCAGACTTCAGCCCACACTGCTCTGTCGTTTTTCATCCCTTATTATTCTCCGCTAACTCTCTTTCCCCCTGGGCCTCTGCATTCTTCCGTCGCAGAATCTCCACCCGTAAGGTCCATCAAAACCCGTTAAGGCTCGCCCGTTGTTAATATATCAAGGCGTATGTCGATTTTCTCTCCCCGCTCATGAGACAGTTAATCATTCCGTAAAATCATCGGATACGGTTTAATGCATTTATCGTGCCAATGAACTCCATTTTCATTCAAGTCTCCATCCATTATGCCCTAAATCCAAACCCTCTTGGAGTGTCCATATTTCAGCGCGTTTTTTATTTGATTTTTTTAAGTTTTCTGCATTTATCTCTCCTCGACGTTAAACTATACGTTAACCTTAGTTTATGAGGATAGGAATCTCAGCCAAGTAATTATGAGTAGATTCGACTCACGCTGCGGCTTCCAAATAAATTCAGATGTTTTATTGACTTTTAAATGGATATAATTAATTTAAATGTGTTCAATTATGTTGTCAACGCATTAACATAAATCGACAAACATGTAAAACAAATTTCTTTCATGTTTTTTAGACCCTTAAAAATATTTTCGCAAATCACCATGTTTTTAAAATCCATCGATCATTAGGCCCTATCATTATTTCTTTCCTAAAATGTCTTTCAAACTCCTTTCACTCACACAGCCTCTTTTTTTGCGGCTAATTAATCACCGGGCTGTCGTTTCAGCCTCCAGAAACTTTGATCAGGCCTATCATTGTTGACTTAATTATGTACACTGAGCCCTATTTGGTTATAATGTGCGTTCATTTTTCCCTCGTAGAGCACGCATATTACTCGCCTTCGTGGACCGATTTTGGGCGGAAATCCGCCCGAGGACGGAAGGAGATTAATTAAGTGGTAGGACTCCAATATTTTAATTTGCCAAACCCCATTCTGTGTACCGGAAGAAACGAGCGCTCTCTTTGGAAAACAAATTTCCGAGATTAAAAAAGAGATAAAAACAACAGCCCAAATCTTCTCCCTCTTCATTTCCCGCGCTTGACCGCCCACCGTTCCAGGGATCCATAATTCATTTCGGAATCTTGTTGTCCTACCCTCCGCCCCCGAAAGTCCACCCACGCCACACCAGTACGAGAACTAAATTATGGAATTATGATGTCACCGCCGCTCCCGACGCAAAACTGGTCTCCCGAAAATACGCGAGTCGGTATCACAAGTGTATAATATCATAATTGGGAGAATCACCCTGGCGGTCTTGCTAAGCCGTAGGTGCGCCGCCCGTCTTGTGTGTCGGTAACACAAACCCAGACGAGAAGGGCGAGACCCAAGAAGAAAAGGATACGAAAGACTCCAAAAGCTCCGATCCTACTCACTACAAGTAAAAGGTATCAGTGAATTTTTTATCCCGTTTTCAACAATAACTTTGGTTTCTGTGATTAAGTATCTCTTACTTAGGTCACAAAGGGAATCGAAGCCCAAGTCACTCGTAAAATATTGTTTAAAATATGGAAAAAAAGTAAATTGTAAAATGAAATGAATTACAAATTTCTACCTCTACAACAAATTACTACCTGCGTGATACTCCCTCACCCACAGTCTCACGCTTACCACGCAAGCCAGAGGAGGAAGTTGAAGTTGTTGAAGGGTATAATGGAAGAGCCCCTCCGATCCTCCCCCTTCCTTTAATCACTCACTCCGCATATTGACCACACAGTTCTGTTTCCCGATTGGCAAGTGGAAAGCGGAGATGAAGTATTGAGGCCATCATATTACCACATTCTGTGTAACTAGAGGTAATATCCCGCTCTGTTGGCCACCTGAGATCAGAGATCCGAAAGACTCACGCACTTCCAGCTCCATCTCCCCTGCCTCATTCTAATTTCTCAATGCTTCCCCAACCGCAAGCAATGCGAGGAGCGGAGTCGGTGCTTCAGGAGCTCCGTTTTGACTCTCCTGCCGTACAGCATTGGTGTTGATGGTGGCGACGAAAACGTCCACCAGTCGAATCGAACCGTTCTGTTCGTAAGCACGAAGGAACTCGTGGTCATGAAAACAAATACCCAACCGAGATAATATAATGGCGCGATGTACATCTGCTGACGGGCTGTTCGTGGGGATAATGTTATGCGCGAGCAGCCCTCACGGGTTTGTTTCGGTTTGTTCGCTAAGCAATAGGATTTGACGCTGGAATGCGGGCAAGGAGAAGAACCGCGAAAGCAAAGACCGAAAGATCGACAGGCTATATCATGTTAGACTAAGGCAGTGGTATCAAAATACTCCGATATATCCACTGCTTCCCAAAAAAACTCGTGAACAACACATCTCGGACGATCAGTTTGATTGTCCCCGCAGCTAATCGCGCAAGGCGACTTTCTCCGCAAGAACAGCCACCACTGGTATGTGATACTCCGTTTAATTTTATGCTATGTAGTTCGCCCCCACGTTCGACTTGGTGTCTGTTATTGTTTACTCCATATGCATACCTATATTTCAAACAACGAATAAATAAATTCCTCGAAACCCTTCAAATTTCATAGCTACCCGTTTCCATAATTCCCGATCTCTTAACTCAACGCGCCATTATTGCAGCCTGTGGTAGATATCTTGGCATCATTCGAATCTTCCCCATGTGGAAAAGTAACGCATTACTCACGAAGGAGATATCCTCATACCAAGTTCCCACTTGGATGCAATAAAATCAAAACCTCATTCGACAAACCAAAAGCGCAGACGTTTCTCGTTTATGACTGATCTCCTACTGATGCGAGACGTGATGTGAATGGAACGATGGGAATTGAATTTCCATATATCACATATAAGCCTTCACGCGACCTTAAACTGCCGTTCTCGAGAAGAAAGGAAGATAGAAAGTCAAATCCACTCGAACACGTTGCCGTTCCCGCCATGGTCGTTATGTTATAGGGTGACGTCAAAGATGAAAATCAGACGGACGGCACCGCTCCGAAAAAAGGAGCATTTGGACTTACATTTCATAATTCGACGACTCTCATACATTCTTTCAGCTTCTGGGTGAAGCAGGAAAGTTTGGGTGCCAAGGAAGAATGACAGTGCGGACACTGGTGTTGAGATTATGGCGATTTACGGCAGCAAATAACAGAGAGGAGCGGTCGCACATCCCCTCTGTGAGAGGGTTGCGTTATTATACTCTGACTCCTAAACTGTGAATAGTAATGTCAAATGTTTAAATGAAGACGACATGGTTTTCCTCCAAAGAGATCGGTAGATAAGATCTGTGGTACTATCTGCCCTTCGCTCAAGTTTGTGATGATTTTTAGCGTATATAATAGAGAGTGTAAATAAAAATGAGAAGTGAGACAGAAGGAGAGTACATCGTAATTTTCTAGTCCAATTTTCCTTTACCTTTAACTTGTCTGAACGGTATTTAATGAAGAATAGAAAGGAATAGAACCTTAATATTATTCCCATACAATGGCTTAGTTATTCCATTAATTGTACTCAATGGCAAGATGACATGGGTAATAATCAATCAAATTAATGACAGCGACTACTCCACGTACCATGAAGCGCCTACCATTGGCGATAACGATCCGCGGTTTCTCTGGAAAACGAAGTGCGATCGGAAAATTTATTTAGGATTTTGGAAAACCTGATTTCAATAACTTTAAAAGCTACAACTATTGATTTCATACTTAATATTAGGTCAAATAAATATTGAACATATAAATCCTGATTTAAGCTCGTACTCGCGGAATTTTTCGAATAATTAAGTCAACAGAAAGAAGAAGTAATATGAAGATTTGTGTTAGTTAATCAAGGAGCATAAGGCATTTTCATTCAATATTAGTTATTAACTGGGAATACAACATCTATGCTAAAGACTCCACAAATCCTATGACGATGAATCACAAATCGTTTTAATTCGATTACGCCAACTTTCCTGCTTATCGATCTCTCAAATGCTTGTGTAATATCTTTGTAAAAGATACACTCTTAACTCTTACTATATACTACTTAACTATGTATAACGGCAAATGCACAGTCATTTGGGTACCCATAAGGTTGTCAGATCCTTGGTTAAGTCATCGGTTAATCCATTTTGGTAAGTCGCAGGAGGGAATCCAAAAAGTTTTCACGAACTTGCCGCGTCTGCAGTAACGGTGGATTTTAGAAAACGGGTGGAATGGATGATACTTCTCAGTCCCTGACCTCCTTGAAAACTCCCTTAAGAGTCAGGCGATTTGACCGAGGAAATTGGTGAAAGGAATACGTATCCTCTCTGTTTCGGCTAAACCTCTTGAGGCCTCGCTCACTTCCCACCCACCCCCACCTTACCCCTCCACCTTTCTCCTCAATAGACGCTAAATTGCGAGTCATCAATACATGGTAGGACCCCTCCCTCCTTGGTCCTCGCCCGGCCCGTCGAAGGTCGGGAACTCCCCCCACCACTCCCTCATTTTTGCCATTTTTTACGTTTTTCTCCGCCACAGCCCACCCTCGCCTCTCTCCCTAAGCCTCGCAGACACTTTTCACGTCCCTCCCCTCATCTCTTCCCCCACCAGGATAAAATGACACTCAACCAGCCTCCGGGAAAATTTTTTTACTGTATGGTCCCTGCCACTTCCTGCGCTGTAACCCTTTCGTTCCCTCTTCCATCGCCAGAAAAATCTCGCTACACCGCCGAAACCGATTTCTATTCAAAGCGGTCGTTGGCGGAAGTCATCCGCGATTTTATTGCGTTTCTCCCTCTCTCTCCCTCTTGCTCCTCCTGTCTTTCTCTATGCGACCAGATCGTATCGCATTGTTTTATTCTCATGAAGGTGTGGGAAGGGGAAGGAGGAATGAAGGACATGTTTCCCCTAACCCCTCGATCACATTTATTTCTCTTTCACTGAGAATATTTTTCCGGGTGTAAAATTGTCGCCTCGGTCGATATGTTCCAGGGGACATCATTTGCGTTTTTTAAACGACCCGGGAAACCATTTATCCTTTCGACAAATTCTCTCCCGTTTTAATTTGCCGATTTCGTGTCCCGAAAAATCTCGTTTCATTATTTCTCTCAAGGGCTCACTGTGAAAACGGGTTCGGAGTATCACGAATGCCATAAATCTTTAGCTCATAACATTAAAAATAGGCCTACACAATGAGATGAGCTGAAATGTTCAAATGTATGAGGAAGGGTTTTAGGAAATTTATTCCTCTTGTCGTTCAGCCGTCGCTGGCACTCGCCTGTTCAAACTGAGTCAAAATATCATCTAAACTATGGATTAGCTGTAATTGTTTTCCCTAGCAAGCCAATGCTAAAAAATAATCATTTATATGAACTCTAATTTGAACAAACATGATAGCAGTTGCTGGTTTATACTATTTGATTTAACCTGAGTGAACCTACACTATTTCTTCATTAAATCTGAGTGAATATTTTGAATAGTCCTTTCATTAGCCTGCCGTAGACCTGTTAACCTCGGGGAAGGTCACAAGACCTATCTCTTCTTTACTTTGTCCATACTCTTTTGCATGCCCATTTTCTCAACATTTTCATGGTGAGGGTAAAAGAAAGAGAAAAAAACTTTGCGCTTCCACACACTTTCAATAAAACACGACCATGGTTTCGATTCTGCTCATCATCACCACCCGATGATGATGCGCAGCATCGAAACCATGGTCGTGTTTTATTGAAAGTGTGTGGAAGTGCAAAGTTTTTTTCTCTTTCTTTTACCTTCGCCATGAAGGAATTCCACAAAATTAAGCCTGAAACTGTTAGCTTCACCATTTTCATACCTAGTTCGTATCATTACTTGGGTGTCATTGTTGGTACATTTCAAACTTCCTACCAACCTTCGACCACCCAATTAATAATCAACTCGAGGGGTGAATGAGTACAGAAATGCCTCATCAATTTTAAATACTTTAGAAATACTCAGGTTAGAGGTATGAGAAAGGTGCTATGGGCCTCAAAGCTTTCAGTCTATGCATTCCTGAATTCGAGAGAACGCTGCTGCGGTAGTTTCTCGAACGGCGGGCGAATTTAATATGTTCCGAACAAAAGTCGACCGGTCATTCGGAATTCGTTTCACTTTCTTTTTGTCACCGAGACTATTTTGACGTACCTTGGATTCAACATGTCAAAGTGTATTTTTGCATTTGTTCGTAAAAACATGGAGATTTAGACTATTTAGCTTAGATAGTAGAAATGGAGCTAATTATAGGAATTTTCAGCATTCACATGGAGTATTAAACTTTTTTAAACTGTTTTCATCATCTAAGTATCGAAATTTGAAAGAGCTCTATTCATTAGTCTCCACTAGCGTCGTCTGCAATTAGAGCCTAAACTAAGGAAACCGTCATGAAACCCCATTAGGGATAAAATCACCACATATAGAAACTGTCGCCACGTAGATTGCGGGCATATTTAAGAAAATATATAAAAAAAATAGAAAAAGGTAGGTATAATTGAGGGTTGAATTCATTCATTATCGTATAGTAATACTTAAGGGAGAAAGTAAACATGATTCAATTATGCGTATTCAATTTCCGAACATTGAGACATATTTATGATTGAAAGACTAAAATGGATATCTTGAAAGGTATTGTTTTTCGTCTATGTTTTCAAAATTCGATAAAATGGATGGAAAATATTCTCTCTGACTTCCGAGTTTTCTTTCGCCATCTCTAAATTGGACTTTAGTTTTTTCATCCAAATGATTTTTAACTCCATTTTTGTTTGAAGGTTGAACGTTATATCGTATCTTTAAGATAATAATTTTGTAAATAAATGTTAACTTGAGACCCATGATTCCGCGAAGGGGAAAAATAATTATAGAATTCTGAGACGTATCCCATTTTTAAAAATAATTTTGTCATCAACAAGCTTGAAGTCAGTTAATGATTTTAATAATCAAAATATCATTTAGTTGTGAACATCAAGTACAATTGGATACAGAGCTTGTCAACTGGTATAACCACACTGCAATGAAGATGCAATATTGCATTGCACTGATGGGGCATTGATATTAAATATATTAAATTAATTTGCTGAAATGGTTTTCTTCATGCCACTAATTTCTTTTAACATTCCTTCAGTCTACGCTAAATTTATACGGATAAAAATATTTCCGACACTTAGAAAATTATTCTATTCAAGTTTTGAATTTAAAGTCCTGTTACCTTACTTATCTCCAAGGTTTTCATTTTCTTTACTTTAAAATGTCAATTTATTATGTAATTTGAACGTTATTTGCTCGTTTTTAATGAAAGATTACACATTTTCGTTCGGTTGAGAGGTTAGTCAATGTAACTGTGTTATAGCATAGTTAGTAGTTCTACTGAATATGTAAAATTTAAATTCAACTTGTGGAATTGTATCCCTCCACCTGAACACGTTCTGTGGGTTTTATGGGTTAACTGTGCTAACCGGAAGACAACTGGGAACACAGGAAAATGAGCAGACCCTTCGCGCGTATGGATATAATCTATCCTGAGGTTTATAACGAAGAAGCTGAACCTTACTACTCAAATCAACCTTCAGATTAAAGGATATGGATTTTATTCATGCAGTAAATAGAATTATTTAAAGATGCACACGAATTTATTAGGAGTACATGCTGAATTTATGCTCCGGCATCTTCAATATTACTGCCCCTATAGACAAAATTATTCTCACCAAATCACTTCTACTAAATTTCTTGAAAATGCATTCTGCTGAGGAGCAGCAAAGACAACTAATTAAAATCCATACGCCAAGTATCCAACTCATCCTTCCAAAATTAAACTCCAGCACAACGATTCCATTTTAAATGCGTATGATAAATATAGTTACTGTCGTGCTTTTCTCTTAGTATTCCCCCAATTCAAGCTCTTTGCTAATTTCCTTTGCACAAAAGTTCTGTTGTAGATAATATTTTTGGGTAATGTACGAAAATAAGACAGGCATTTTCGATATTCCTGGATATATTTTAAGTGCGATACTCCAGGTTAATTTATTCTCTTATCAACCAAATTCCTGTGATACCAGTTCCTAAATATGTAAAAGATGGAATTTGCAAATGAAAAAGCTCATTAAAAAGGGGCATAATTACTCATACCATTTCATTTCAACGCAATGGCCTTCATGACTTTTTCTTCAATGAGTCTCCACGTTTCAGACACGCACATCAAGTTTAAAGGGGAACTTGGGGATTTCCCTTGAAATTTCATCTGCGGGGTGTACCGCTCTTCCCCTTCTACTGCTCTTGGATTTGCCGAACTGGGATTTTGTCATCATTTATGAAAGCCTTTCGTGTCTTTGGATTTCAGAATCCCAGACATAAATGGTCGCCGCATCCCTAAGGTAGTTATTAACTCTTTAGCTTTGAGATAAGGAAAATTAACTTTTGAGGTGAAAAACTCCCCACTCCTGCCCGCTCATCTTAAGTAAATGATTAAAATCTCTGGGCTACGATATACAAAACGTTCGTAGATTAATATAAAATTTTCAGTGATGTCAATCCTAATATTATAAAATATTATGCAGCATTACGTTAGCTTACCAAAGAAATAGAATTACTTCAAGTTTAAGGGTGGCTTGCGATACTGCTGCTTTATCGAATTAGGGAATTTCAAAACTTGGAACATGTTTTCGAATATCGCATTACTACTGTAAAGTTCCATTCAAGACGCTTAAGAAGAGCAGAAAACTTTGTCAAACATACGTACAATGAAAAAATTAATCCTGAACGTCATAACTGCAATTATGGGAAATTTAGTTTGTATGAATACAAAAAATTCAATTATTGCTTTTGAAGAGAATTACACTTCCGCCATCGTAAGCACGAGACAACTTGTACGAGTACTTCACCATTTAACCAAAATTTTAAACTACTGTAATGAGAAGAGTATCGCTTTCCTATACAAGTACAATGTATTTACGATCTCGAAAAGCAAAATTCAAGATTCAAATAATATGACTTATTTTAGGAAATAATTACTGAGTAAAGAAATAAATTTTCACGAGGATGACCATCTTCAAACTCTAATAATTTATACAGGGCCCACAGTGGGTTGAACAAAATTGCTCAAAAAATTCAAAACCAGAGTGGTTGGCACATTGCGGTATGGATGGAAGTGTTAGAATACCAGTTTTCATAATTAATTACATTACACAGTTATTTATTTACAATATCGCATTTTCGTTAATGAAAAATACAAATGACAATAAGGTTGGAGTTTTGAACCGTGGTCGCACTTGGATCGCGAATATTGCAGGAGAATAAAACACATTTAAAGCTAACACCTATTGAGTCTCTTTGTCTTATTTCTTCTGGGTTTTGTTAATAATATGCGTTACGTTTTAACACATGCCTCCTCTTCTGTGTTAGGTTTACACCTGAGTATCCCGAAAGTTTCTATGAGTCCGCCGTCTGGCTTGCCTTCTCTACCTGCTCTGCATGAACAGATAGTAGATTTTTAGAGAGTATATTTAGTTTTGAGAATATGTATTCACTAAAAACGCAGTTTTTGTGTTAGGATTTCAAAGTCCTCAAATCATGCTTAGTGCCAACAAATTTGCCCTGCGGACGGAAATTGTTCGTTCTCCATCAGTTATCCATAACCGCTTGTGCCGTTCCATAGGTCAAAGCTGGAAAATTGATATGCTAAGATTTATAAAATATCTTCGTGATATTTGCGTTAAAATGATATCATTCCGCAGATCTTCAGGGAGTCTTTCGCAATAATTATTTAATTTACCTGAAACAAAGTCTCTAATTACACAGGTGCTGGATTTTCTGGAGAGACTGACACAGGCATGTAAGCCGATCCACAACTCAATCACTTGTATCGCTTGAGACCTGGGAACATGTCCATTAATTAATTAGAGGAAATCACCTTCTTCCCGGAATACTTTCATAATTATATTATTTTTTACTTTCAAACCACTCTCCATTCACGCCAGATCATATTTCTCTCACTTTCTATCAATATTGGAGAGGAAGGAGATTATCGTCCTCAATCATAACATATAGTATGTATGAAGAGGAATATGTGGAAAATGAGATCCCCTCTAGACTCGCGTCGGTTAGCCGTCATGTGTGAACTTCGCGGAAAATAGTGCAAATTTCGCGGGATGGATTAGGGGATGAGATATTGTGGAACTCGATGAATTTAAAAGACATTAATGTCATTTTATGTTCTAGTAAAATTATTATTGACGATGAGAGCTCCAAAATTAATTTTAAATATCTGATACCCTAATTTAGATTACTTGCTGTTGGGCACACATCGACCATCTCAGTTTCTTTCTACTTTGATAAAAATAGTCTATTTCACCTGAATGTGAAGTTTATGATATAATATTCAAAGTATTTTCGAGTAAAACATTAATTTAAAAGTTGGCGTTGGTTCTAGCTATGGTTACATTGGTTCTATTTATAATTTCGGTGCCATCCATTGGGAAAGAATAACTATCACGTAGGGCGGGGGGGGGGGGGGGGGACACGCATCATATGAGTTTGGAAGACGACTTTAAACTTATTGTCTGCTGTCTTATAATTCGTATTCCTTTGCTCATAATATTCTTCTTGTTTCAAAATTTCTCTTTTTTCCGTCACTCAATCTCTCTCCTCCTAAATTCCCGGCTACTGTTTCCTCTCACCCACAAGTGCCCTTCCCCTTGATTTTCCTCGTCTCTTTCTCTTGAACTACAAATCATTCTACTCTGCTTCCCTAATCACCCACGCACCCCGTCAATTCTCCTTCACCCTCCATTCACTTTCTTTTGTCCTCTTTTTCGCTCCATTCATCCTCCCCTCCCTTTTGTTGCCTGCTTGCTTGTACCGTTTGCTCGCTCACTTCTCCTCACCGCAATCCCTCCTCTCTGCTCCCTCTGTAAACTTCGTTTCCTTTCCTTCTTCGCCCAATACATTGATTATTCAAAGGAATGCCTTTTCCATTCTTCCTTTTCTTGTCCTTTCCCTTTTGATATTGGCTTCTGTACCCTCTCCCTCGATCTCATTCCTCTCCACTCCTTCCCTCGCCTTCTACTTACCACCCTTCGTCCTTTTTCATTCCGTATACCTGTTTTTTAATTCCATTGTGTGTTCACATCTCGCATTTACACTAATTTTCCATGAAATCCATTTGCCGAAACACTCATAGTGCCTCTTCGTTTCCCAATTTTATTCCGTTTATTCAGTCAACAAGAAAATGCCTGCGATTAATTTTATTATATTCATACTTTCCCCTTATTATTAGTTGACTAAACTCGTTTTCGGGATGTTTCTTTTACTTTACCCTAGCTTTAATTTACTTACTATAGTTGCTTATTGCGAAGAATAAGATTGGTGTACTTTTGAAGCCAACATCTTGTTCTTATGTCATAAGACTTCTGATTTACAGACATGTTAGTTATTTAAGTACGGTTTAGATCCCAAAATGCTCATTGACATATAACCCTGATATTGATCTGTATAATTCCGCCTTAAATTCAAATGAAATCTTTTATCGAATAAGCACAATCGAAGATAAAGCTTGTGTAGGGCTGGTGATCGTTTTATCGCTGCACCTAATACTGTCTTGTGTAAAAGGATAAAAAGCTGTAACTGCAGGGTCTACTGCAAATTTTAGTGTGCCCTTTGATTGAAATTGCTGCTGATATAGACAAAATAGCAAACTAAAGAAAATTGTTTATTTTGTATTCAAGGAGTTGTAAAAATATCACCAATTTTTTTTTGACGGGGCCGGAACGGAAAAAATAAAATGGATGGAAATGAAAAGTGATGATAAATTCTAGGAAAAACAGGAGAATAAAATGAAGGTTTTGGAAGAAATCTGAATAAAGTAGGATTAGAGGATGAAGGAGATACTAGTAAGACTAGTAAGATTTTGATCCACCATTTCTCCTTTCCCTACTAACACTCCCTTCCCTGCCCTGAATTATGACTTTCGCCATTGGATCGGGCAGTGACCACATTCGTTTCTATGACCCATTTACTGACTGCTACATATTGTGTGCCCCGTACGAGTTCTTTCTACATACACCGACGAATCAGAAGGATTCCACGATTTCGTAAAATTTCACAGGCTTCTAAGGATTTGGTTTCAGGACATCAGGATATTTCTTTTCCCGTACTTTCCTTTTATTTCTCTTCCCGTACTTTCAAACAGTTCCTACCCGTTTATTCCGTTCTTGGTTAGGCAGTCTCGCTTTCGTATCTTTGTCCTCGTGGTCTCTCCAACCCTTCCTCTCACCGACCTTCCCTCCGAAAGTGGCCCTCCTGCCCTCAACGTCTCACCTCCTTCCTCCCTTCAGAGACGTCCACAAACCTCGCTTGTGTGATGGAGAGAGAGACGGGGAGAGAGGAAGAAAGAAGAGAGTGATTGCTGAAAATCCTTTTGACTCGGGAGCACCCGGAAATTTTGTCTTCGCCACTCCTCCTCGGCAGAAATTACTTTTTTCGGGAGGGAAACGATAGAGGTGTGCAAAAAACTCGAGCATAAAGGAATCCGCAGAGAAAGGAGGGCGTAGCAGGAGACCAAGCCCAACAACTAGAATATACATATATTTAAATAGCTATTCCATGTCAACGGATCTCCAAATTCTACCATTCCACTGATAACTTCACGACATGGAGGCGGCCGATATTTTCCGGGCAAAACAAAATATGCTCGCCTTCTTTCACGTAGCAAAAGAATGAATCTTGATTAAGTCTTCACGAGAAGAGAGTAGTTTTCAATTTCTGCACACATTTTATTTTCCACTCCGTCTTTGCAACGCAATCATGTGGATTTATGAATTGGCTTTCATTTCCATAACACAACCCCGTTACTCGAACTGAATGGTTCCATAACTTATTACTCACATAAACTTTACGATACACAGTTTCTTATTATTTTTTCCTATTTTTATCACACAGTGGCGAATACCTCCGAAGCTGGATCGTTATTGAATAAAAACTCATTCGATGCTCTCGTTTTGAGTTTACACTAAAGGTTCCTGAAAAAAAATCGAATTTCATGCTGAGTTAAATATGAATGGCGTTTTGTGTCACTTTATTTTGGGATGGATTCTAGCATAATGTATGTAGTATTTTGAATTTACAAATGAAATCAAGACTGTATCACATTACTATTGACTATGTTCTTTGACTGAGATATTTAAACCATACTTTATTTGAATACTTATGTACATTAACTAAGGAAATACCCAAGTAAATTAAATGATTGGTTGAATAAAGAATGAAAAAAGTACTTTTCGTCTGTATCGTAACAATCTGTGCGGAGATGTACATGTATACAACTCCCTGAAAGAAGAAACCGAAGAGTATTGGTGTGGTAGCGGGAAACTCTCACCAGACATCGAATTATAATTCACACGCCTCGTGAAATAGGGACTTTTAACCCGACATCATAATCGTAATATTTTTCAAGACTATCTTTGTTCCTCAAAAAATTGACACTCTTGCCGGAAGAAAAATAAAGCGTGTCCTAGTGAAAAGCTTACTTCGGCACCTCCACGTAAAGCGGCATCCATGTTGATCAGAGCTGAAAGAATCACGACGCTGAAGTACTCGCAGAGGCACATTTTTTTTTAATGCACACGGGCACGAATAAAACACGTACCCATCCACTGAAACACGCGATTTTTTCTCCTAGCGTGGCACAAAGGCAGGCTCCGAACGTGTTTGCACGCGATGCCAAAATCCCGAGTCCAACGTTCGCTCATCCTACCCATGTCTAAGCACTCGGGGCTGTGGGAATTGTTTCGTTCCGCACGCGTATCACCCTGATTTCTTTTCATCTAGACTGCGCATCACGAATGTCTTTCCACTCTCGAAGAAACGCCGCGGCGTGGAATTCCAAGTGAGGAGGAGGATGAGAGAACCGAGCGGCATGCTAAAACAAAGTGTAAATGACAGACCTAATGAGAAAACCCAGTCGACCTGCATTGGAAAATTTCAAAAAGTTTCGGGTTATATGAATATTTTTGACATGCGCTCACATTTTCGAGGCTAAGAACTTTATCAGTCTCCCTCGACTCTGCGCAATACCTTTTTTGTGGTCGAGTTTGGAACGACTATGTCGGCAGTACTCTCCGGACGAGTAACGGAAACCCATTTGGGGCTGGGTGGCGATATGGTTCATTGGAAGAGGAGGGAGTTGTGCCTGTACGGGTTCTTCGCTAAGTGTCACCATTATTGCCTCAGAAGGGGGATTGTAGGCTTGGAGATGTTATCGTCTACTTTCCGGGCGCAAAGAGCGTTGTCCTGGTGAGGTTTCTCCCGGACTTTACCACCAGAACTGTTCCCAAAGTGCGAGGTTAGTTGCGAATGTAAGAACGGAAGAACGGAGACAGATAAGATCAGCGAAAATCGGGTAATTTACGAAACTTGTGATGCAATGAAAATCAATTTAAATAATCAATAAGTAGCTTCATAAAGGTACACTTTGTAAAATAACCTTACGGTCTATTCCGACAATAGCATAATGAATTCGTCTATGTAAATGTCGAGATGACTAATGAACACACGAATATGCGGAAAATGTTAATTTATTTTGTTTAATAACCAAAGTGAATAAATATTTTATTGTCTTTTGGAGCCATCCAAATCAAAATCATTAATCCAAATTCATATGTGAATTCCCCCATTACATTCCTCCAGATCAACCACCCTGGTTAAGAAGTCATTGATTACATTTCGAAGTACGTAAATAATTCTGGCGTCAATAAATATTACACCTGAATTTTTTCAAAATTTTTATGATATTACGTTGTGTTAGCATATTATTACAGAATGTTTTCGTTGGAAAAAATCAACGACTTCTTAATAGATTGGAATATTTCATTAGTCGTATGATAATATTAGGTATAATTTTACTTGAATAAAATACGGAAGGCATTCTTGTTTTTACCTATCGGTGACTGTAACATTTCCATCCAGGCCATTATTTCAAATTCCTAGCTAAAGTCCTAATTTGTTACGGAAATGTTTTAATAAAAATATATCATTTTGGAAGTGTAACATGATAATAGGAAAATTAGTAAATACCTACATATTAAATATTTTTCCCCTGTTTTGCAAAACTTAAGAGAAATTTCTGGGCACCCTGTTGTTTTGTCACTGTTTTCAATGATATGCCTAATATAATACGATTGAAATTTTGCATTGCTTGTTGCAAGGGCATTAACATGGATCATACCTAATGAATGAAAGGTTTCCATTTCATTTCAATGACATATCTGCACTAACTTCGTACATCTCTGAATCTTTTGAATATGAATCAATTCAAAAGGAAAAAATGTACCTAGTATTGACTTAAGCAAACATGAAGAGAACATCTAATATCTAAAGAACAGCAGTCCTTTTATCGCATGCGTAAGTTTTGGATGTGAATTGAATGAGTGAGTCATATATTGAAAAGTTCAATGTGCATAAGGAAACAGCGTAAAACGTGAGTAAATTTAAAATTCAAATGGGATCACATTGCTAAGTTAGCTATTGCCTCGAATTCTTACGCCAAATTCCAGCTTACTCTCCAGGGGTACTTTGGTGGTATTCCAGCTGTAGGTGTATACCGACCTCGATCTCTCCAACGGGGACAAAGGGTCGAAGAACCTTCGTCGATAGAGGTGTGCTTTTTGAGTATTAATATGGGATATAGTTGAGGACACCTCTTCACTACTTTTATTGGACATAGAGGCTATGTTAGTTAACACCCATAAAAAATTACGCGTATGGAAATCAGTTAATACATTTTAAAAAAGAGGAAACTCTAGTCAAATATTATCTGTTGCGTCCCGAATAAAAAGTGAATACCAGAAACAATTTTTTTTTGTATTCAATAGTTCGATAAATTCAACTATTAGTGCGTTTTGGTGTTAAAAATTATTTACTTCATTATTTTAACGTAGTGTAAGCAAAAGTCGGCATATTCCTTTTATTAATTTATAATTATATATGTATGTATATGTGTGTGTATATTTATGTATATATATGATTGTATATAAATGCAAACATATATATAAACCATAAAAACAGTAATCAATCCGAAGGTCGGTTTGGTAGGTGGTGGTAGAGTTCACTCAGTACTAAGCCCGATGGCAAGTGAAATTCACACATTAGGGAAGGGATGAAATATTGTATGAATATACTATATTTCAATGATTTCTACACAAAACTGGCGATTCGCAACGACTTTCCGAGGAATAGATTTATCTACCTACCATTTCCCCTAAGTTGTGTTGAAAGGTTTCGAATTGATTAGAAGGGCTACTTCAAAGTAGAAACAAAAATAATAGTTGATAGGTATCTGACGGCATTCAGCAATTTAGGTGGCAAATATTAAATATAAAATATATCGGAAACAAATACAATTAGGTTTTCCAAGCGTAAAGTTTACATTGCATTTCTTTATTCTAATGAATCCATGCGTTATATTGTTTTAAATCATTTCAATATGCATTCAATTATTTTGGTTGCTTTCTCTCTGCATAAATACATTCGTATTCTTTCCTTTAATGTACGGCAAAAATTACGTATATCAGCATAAAGTGAACGTAATGTCATATTGTTGATAAACCACAACATTTTAGAGTTTATGCAAGCACTTAAATAGCGTGTTTATTGTCAATGAAAACACTACCGAAGATCAAGAGGTAATGACATCAAGGCTGGAATATTATGGCTCATCAAAATATGGTCCTGCTCGTATGAATTTTTACGACAGCGAAATATCCAAATAAATGCAAATCCATATTCAATGCAGATGCCCACAACACCGTTACTCTCTACACATCACTTGAACGACTTCTTATCTTAATATCGGCATATCCTCGCCGTACTCTCTAGATTACGAAAGCTACTCCA
Source organism: Hetaerina titia (assembly GCA_037158775.1). Lineage (NCBI taxonomy): Eukaryota > Metazoa > Arthropoda > Insecta > Odonata > Calopterygidae > Hetaerina > Hetaerina titia. The sequence continues at coordinate 92,493,074 of CM073769.1, read as the reverse complement.
ATAATATTTCCATATATAGGTCGGATCATCAACGCTGATCCAATCACCATCGACAAAACGAACTACTTAGGGCAAGAAAAATCGTTTAAAGTGTGCTCTAGAAATACCCATTCGCCTTCAAGTTCCTGCGATTATGAATTTTCGAATGACGAAGTGTGGCAAAGAAAGAGGAAAAATGAGCACGAAAACGATGATTTCACATCACGCCTTCCATCACAATAATCGCGCACGCCCATTCGCCAGCCCTTTTAATTGCAAACGTCGGAGTGGCCGTTCCATTTTCGCCACCCTGAGGGAGGACTTAAATCCTCCAGAGCGACACTTGAATTGGCTTATTTATGATGCCGCTGGGTGTCGCGGTGGCAAACGTCCCCTTCATTTCTACCCCTCCCCCACACCACGCCTCCAAAATGGCCGTAGATCACTCCATTATCGCCTCCTTTGTTCCTTTTCCCTCCCGACACCCACCTTGCCATCTTCATTCGTGCTCCCTTCCTCCGCTCCTCTTCCGTCTCCTCCCCAGGACATATTCTTCCTTTCCCTCACCTCTCGTGCTCCTCTCGCGAATCGAGATCTTTTCGTCGCTTCCCATTCGGAATCTCCTGCGGAGAAGTTTCACACGACGCCAGAGCGATAGGAAAACCGCCCATCGACATGGTAAGTTTCCTCTAAGAATAGTGTAAGAAATTTCGATTGTCTATAGTGTCCTGTGGACGATAGCTTCCCCACGATGTTGTGTCCTTGACGATTTTGCAGATGGGAGATATGCTTTTCACTAAGTGGTAAGAGTCGTGCTGACAGGGCTGCTTGTATGTTTGCGGGCTCGTTCCGGACTGCTGAATGACACGAATCGTTTGTGTGCGTGGAGTGTTAAACCGCAAAGGGAATTTGCACTGATATTTTCCATTCCTCGGCCACTAGCAGTAAATTGGCGGTAAACGTTTGAGCAAGTGTTTGGGCAATTTATGGTCCGCCGAAGCGTAAACGCCGATGAGGCTTTGGTTCACAGTAAAATTCTTTGTTTTGGGAAAAAGGTTGAAAAATAGAGGCAAAAAATTCCTTTCTCTTTGCTCCAGAGAAATATTAATCCAATAAATAAGGAAGAAAATATTTTTCAAAAATATTCGTCTGTACATGAAGCTGGGAATTTTTTCTAACATATATTTTTTTATAGTTTGCTAGGTGGGGAGTCACAAAATATTTATTTGATAGTTGTGTCCATCCAAAAACCTACCTTAAACGGTAGATTACCTAATAATAATAATATTTTTTATTCAGAGTTCATTCAGTGCAATGTAGAGTTGCAAGTGGGAACAAGTATTTCCCAAGAAAGCCTTAGGATATAGGTTGCGAGGACTGTCATGCAATAAAATATGCCGTAATTTCCTTTGATTATAAGACACAAGCTACTTAATTACTGAAAACAGGCATTAACTTAAGTTTAGGCAAGACGTAACGGCGCCTGTCAAGTGAATTGATGGCTAACTTTCATTAACAACTATTTGGGCATTGTATTCCTCAACTGACTTAAAAGTACTTAAAGAGCCGAAATTAGACGGAAAATATTGATCATATTAAGCTAAATAAACTAAAAGACGAACTTGACAATAAAAGATTTTAAATTCCAAGAAACTGCGGGAGATGCCACAGCAGTAACTTTTTTTGGAGTCATCCGCTAATATGCATTCCTATGAAATTATTTCAGAGTGTAAACATCATTCGCCTTGGCCTTGAAAATTTCGGAGTGTAAGAGGACGCCTCAATAGAAGGTGAGACGAATGACGGTCAAGGCGAATGATTTTTAGATTTTGAAATTGTTGCATTGTAAATTATTGAAACCTTTAAACCATCTTAAATAAGTGTTTATGTGATCACCGCAGCAAAGAATTATTCATGTTTGAATAATTATTTTAATGAATGGTTTTCTTAAACCAATGTTAGTGCGAGATATTTTTCCAGAGCATGTCTGTAAATTTTTAACTTTCTGTTGTTTCATTATTGTCGACCCATTTAAATGCAATATACAACCACATTTTTCTTTCATTTATACAGAAGCGGTATTTTATAACAGAGTTATTGTAAACGCGTAGTTTTCAAATATATATCGTCGAAGAGCATACATAGAAAAATAGGAACTTTAGGAAATGAAACTGCGTCATATAACCAGATATTTATCAAGATGAATATATTATACTATATACACTTCAGCGTAATGAAGCTGGAGATAAAAATTTTCAATTCATTATTATATTCCCAATCACTGAATTGGTATAATGTAACATTTACGCTTTTTCCAAAAAACCTCGCTGTTGAGTATATGCGTTTCGTTGTACACCTGCTTTAAGGCAACGCGACACAAATCGTGGCTTGCACCACTGTAACGTCGAGGATTGACGAGTATGAGGCTAACAACCGATTCCTGATCCTAAGGCTTAACAAATTTTCACTATTCCTCCCTTCACGTCCCTTACTTCTTCGGACCCCAAATATGTACGATACTATTTAATTGTCCCTGCTTTGATTATTTTCCTCCAGGATTGAATACGAAATTTAGAAATTGAAGTAAATATGAACTTAAAACCTTCACTCTATTATTGGGTGCGATCAAAGAAAATGTATTTCTGCTAGAATATTCTTTGCAATAAAAGGATTCCTCTCCACCCGCTTACGAACTTTAACTCATTCATTCCCTTGTATAACCCAAATAGCATCCAGATCTCACCATATCAACGATCTCTATAAGAGAAAACGGTACTCAGTTAACCCCAAAAGATCGATATGAGGCCAAATAAAGCTGAAGATTATTTGGAATGAACATGACAACACTTTATGTGATAACTGATTACAATTGGTTTAAAAACCTCAAAACCATTGCTAATACAAATAATTCAAGCAATTTTCCACATCCCGTTCGAATACCATCACACCACGACTTCAAGCTCTCCCTCTCGAGTAATGAGGCAGTTTTCTGTCAAGTTATAGCATCACGTGAATTGTGGCAAAATAACAAAATCACTGGTAAAGGACAAAAGTAAAAGACTAAATGCAAAAGTAAAGACTAAAATTCCACTGAACCAAAATCGATGGAAATTTTATGTCATCGAATCCGAAATTGACTGTGACAAAATCTTTGTTTTTGCATTTAAAGTGCATACATGTGCAATGTACCATTCCATAGCTATGATTTTGATTCGGAGAGAGATCAAAATAAGAATTATAAGCTTTCAGTTTGTCAGGCACCTCGATGTATGGAAGAATGATATTATTGTGCTTCTTGCTTTTCATTCGACATTCACCAATCTATGGTAATCCACTTATCTTAATTAAGCTAAGGTTGAATTGAAAAATGATCGTAAGGGAAAATTGTATGAAAATGTTAGCCCAGAAATGACCCCATCACCTTTACCCGCAATTTAAAAAGCAGGTTTTTCAATACTTTTCAATTAAAAATAAAAAATAGTAACGCATTCGCCTGTTCCGACACTTTATTATTTCAATTCTACCTTTTTAAAGATTATACTTTAGATATAACTAGATTATAGATAGACATCATCCTCCACCCACGTAATTATCCATGTATAATAAAGTTAGCCATTACTAACTTTTCTTATCAAAACAAAAATCTCGTGAATAAAAACAAAGAAGTATGCAGTACTCATTTTGAGGATCCTCTGTGAAACTGACGAACAATTAAAATCTTAGATGTTGACATTTGTATACGGTTTTAATGTGTTTATTTATCAGGTGGGTAACCGTTATTCTCTTAATCAGTCGATTCAGCCATATGTACCTTTAAGGACGGATGAGTGATTATACCAATTTACTAATAGGTTTAAAGAATTGGGCGCGGCAGTCGTTTTTGGGAAGAGTAGAGCATTGGCGAAAGTTCCCACTGTTTAATGTCTCAACCGATTAATGGTGCAATTCTATTTACATTTTAACGAGCGGCACCGAACTGAAAACGGAAACACCAAAATCACGTACAAAACTGAAAATTCTCTCGGGCCTTAGGTGTTTTTCGTCGAGGGAGCTGAATAATATAATCTATACAAACGTAATATCAAGGATTAAAATAGATGTCAAAACGGATTAGTATGAAAATGTCGTGGGAATTCGAGAATGTGTGAATATTCTGCCTGCCTAAGTGCTTTCGGCGAGTAAGCATCCCTCTACGAGGAAAACGAGATCACTAAACACGGCTTCAATCTGATTCCGTTGCCACCAATTGGTGGAATTTTGAAGAATAATTCATGATGCCACCTTTATAAAATGCTAGTATCAAACAGAAAATAGTATCGAACGCTGATTTGCATCAACTTGAAAGCTTTGTTTATCCTCGGCGAAAAATCCTCGTCCGCCGTTCTCGTACTCTCGCCCTCGGTGCCAAACAAGTGGATGGTGGTATTCACCCAGTGATATTCCATCACGCATTTCGTCCTTTTCCATTCCACTGACCAGATTCCAGCAGTACCCTTCCTTTCCCCCTCCATTCCCCGCAGGGCGCTCGCCACTTGACCCGGGAGTTCTTTTTGTTTTCATCTCTCGTGATTCATTCTATCCCTCTCCCCATTTCGACTCCCTGAGGTCCTTCCTTTTTCCCTGATCTCCCCGCCCCCCTCCACACACACACACCCATTCAATTCCGCCGGTCATTTCGCTCGTACACTCACATAAACTCACACCTCGTCCACCTCGCTCTCATGGAGGGTGGGGTTGGGGGGGGATGGGGTTCGAAGGTGTGTACGAGCGAAAGGGAGAACCACCGGCTTCATTCAATACTCCCGGCACGCCCGAGTTCTGCGCAGCTTTTGGCACGTTGCCAAAACTACTAACTTTCCTCCCTTCGCCTTCCTCCGCCCCGCGCCGTGCCCTCCCTCGCTCTCTCTCTCCAGTCATCACACTTCCCCTCGCACTTCCCTCTCCGCCCGGCCTCCTTTCTCACCACGTCGTCCCGCCCTCCCGTCTAAGACTCCCACCCAAACAAACAATTAGTGGACGATTAGTCATCCGAAAGGGAGCGGCGGACTTTAGGGAAGAGATAAAAACTCGAAAAGTGATGAAAAAAACTGGAGAAAGAGACAATCCCTTCTATTCCCTTCGTCTTCTTTATTCGTTCTCCACCACCGTCTCATACAGAAGGCACGAGATCGAGTATTCTGTTTTTCCTTGCGCTCAATTTGGTAAAATTTAAAGGCTTCCCCATTTCCGTTGAATCGTGGGAGTGAATTGTGAAAATTAAAATTTATATGCTTTGCTTTGAATTCGTTCTGCTATATAAAATTTTCTGAAAACTCGGCAAAAAATCCCTAGCATTAAGATCTTTATGGACATCACTCAGGGCAATTAGGATGAATAGTGGAATGTATAATGCAACAGAATACTAGTAGTTCAGATTCAGACTATTTTGGCTAATCATACGATTTTCACCACTCTCTATTCGCGCGAAGTTGCGCGACAAATAAAATAGCTTATGGAACTGCTTTTAACTAAAAATATGTTTTTGTAGAAAGGGAAATATTTGAGTTTCATTCAGTAAAATTCCAAAAATTGCCCAAACATTGCCTCCAAACTTTTATGGTAAGCACGTTGTTTTTCGTTATTAATTTTTCCTCACATATTAACATTTAATAACCTATATATCAATGGATGAAACAGTTTCAAAATACGCAATAGGAAATAAGTGACGTATAAAATGCAGGCATGAAATGTACTGAAGTAGTCGGAGATGAGCTTGAGTCGCTCCTCTCTTGAGTCGCTCCTCATGTCATGCGACATGCAGTGGTTATGAAAATTCAGAAAATCTCCCGCACCTGGGTTTCCCTCAAGATGCCTTCCCTTTACCCTTAACCGTCATACCTTTTTCGCACCTTTCACCAGTTCAAGCCTCACCGTTTGATACACTCTTTCACCCTTCAATTCACTTTATTTCTATTCTGCCGAGAACGATACAGTTCCACTTACTCCTTTACACTCGTCATTCACCTGCTACCCGGTCGCAGTTGTGCGACGAACCGCCCTCAACCCATTGTCGAGTCCCTAGGAGGAGATATAAATCTCTTGAGAAATGCTTTAAATGACACGAAGACCTCAAAATAATGCTTCCTCCTTTTTCCTAACGTTCACTCTTGAATATCATTTCCTTATATAATCAATGTTTTAAAATTCCGATTCAAATAGCCTCAGGTAACTCTGCTTTAAGTCAACTTTTACCTAAAATTTACTACTTTTTCGAGTACGCCTCTTGTTCAACTTCTATGGGCTACCCTTGAGTAACGACGGCTATTGGATTAAATAAAAAAGGGTAAAGAGAACTCAGGGTTCATCTTAGACTGGCTGATTACTTTTTTTCATGAGGTATCTCGTAAAAACCCTAAAATCTATCATAGCAGCTATTATTACAATTGTGTAAAATTCCATACTCCGACGCTACGGTTCCGCTCGAAAGATTTCCTCCCACGTCTGTATAAGGTACAACCTGAATAGAAAAAGTGGAATTTATGCCTACACCCCGTCGTTACTTTCCCTCTCACGAGTTCATGCCTTCCGGAGAGAGGTCGCACACTTTAAACGATAGGCCGTTGAAGATTCTCGGCACGCCCGTGGTGACTCAAAGAGAGAGAGGTGTCGACGCGTCGTAGGGGCGTGAATGTGATGGGACGAGAGTGACTTGGCGATGGAAAGATGGTTGATCATCCGTGAGCGAGGCGGAGCGGGTCCCGTTGTGAAGGGAGGCGTGGGGGAAGAGGGAGTGTCGCGGAGGAATGGAGGTGCGGGCGGGAGAAAAATGTTTTCACGCGTTACACGAGATGAGGACCCTCGAGATGAATGCAAATCCAAGAACAAGTGCGGGGCCTCTTTTTTACGATTCGAGTGCGCTTGACGATCAGGAACTTTTTTAAGCATGACTGTAAAGAAATGGTTTGTCCAGATGTGTATTATACGAGGAGGAATCGGAGTTGCACGAGAGAGTAGAGAGGGCACTCGAGATTAGGCCGTTAGGTGATGTCAAGGCGTTGAGCGCCATGCTCGCGGACTGTTGTGAAAGGAAAGGTTTGGAGAGTTTATTCTATCTCCGCCGCATTCAATTCACTTCCATGTGCTTTACTTTCTCATCGATTTCCTATGGATAGATTCCCGCAGATAGTCCTATTTGGCAGCGCAAAAACGAAATACGTGATTCACTGCTTTCACTCCACTACGAACGTGCTTAAGTCTCTCGCGCTTCTTCATAAACTTCATTTTGCGGAGGCAATTTTATTTTATTCAGCCAAAAAATAGAAATTCCATTAGGTTATTTATCGCAGACTGATGGTGATACGGCGATATTTTGGTGATGTAGATGGTAAAGCATATGTTACAGTTTTATAAAGAATTTAACGTCTAACAGAAATTGATTTCTTTTTGAAGAATACAAATGGCTTCAATATGAAAGTTAAACTGGTTTTCTTTGAATTCCCTGTTTCTCATACGACACATATACATAATGTACATTTTTTTAAATATCCACCAGTAAGTAATGGGAAAGCTGCTTTTTCCTTTATGGAATCCATTTTTACGCATATCTGGATTCTCTCAATTTTGTGGGGTATCTGTGAATTTCTGAACACCGTAATTGGATGCAAAAAATGAAATTTCCGTGTCTGAATTTAAAAAAAATAACAGTTCCGTTGTGAGGTTCTCATTCACTGTGAGATGGGTAATGATCGGTATCGATAATCGATCATATTTCGAGGGTTCATTACTAGATGGAGTGTACATTATGATGTAAAACAATATTTCAACAGATACATATTTTTTCAAAATTTCATCGCTAATTATTTTGAGGAATCTGAAACCGTACAAGTATACTTGTATTATTCGATTTTAAACAATTCGTTGGAATACTCTGCCAAGTGATTGGAGAGTTCTCGTTTACGGAACTTTCATGGCATTGGATAATTTAACGCGTGAATTTCTACCAAATTTATTTTGTGAATAAAAATTACATGAGCTTTAATGAGCATGAGCTTTCAAAACAGATCCTTAACCTTTCGGAATCGCGTAACTCTGTAATTGTCCGACGGTTTCATAAAATAAGAAACATGAGACGCCATTTTCTACTAAAATTCAAAGTCACTAGGGAAACTTTGTTCTATGATAACGATCTACATTGACTAAGTAAAATTCGTATTATTTCACACTAAATTTTTTAGTGTGAAAAAATTAAAATTTTTCTTATTTACGAGTAGTAAACGTAAATTTTCACAAGTACAGACTGAAACCATTGAATTCATCATGACGTACAGTGTTTCATTCTTGAAGGGCAAAAATTAGTAAAAACAAGTCATTATATATCTCACCAATACTCATTAAAACTTTAACAAGAAAGGAATACGAATTGAGTCTCGAATTAATATTACCCTAAGTAATTATTTTTTAAACTGAATTTTCGTTTTCAAGGCTATGTCGAATTTAATAATATACTCGTATCGCGTTATAAATCCTCCCCGCCAGTGGGCTCTGGCTAAAGGCACGTCCCTCCGGTGAATGACAGCAAAGTCTTCCATATACGCTGATAGCCTTTGTTACGTATACTCCCATATTTTCGGGCACGGCACGGAAAAGTATTATCTCCCGAAGTCCGCGCTCTCAAAATCCCCTCCTCTCGCTTGGATATTCTCGAAACGCCCCTTTCCTCACTCCCGCCCCTTTCTCTTCCCAACACCGCTGCCCACCCGCGCACACGCCTCATAGTGCGCACTTTTAAAGCCCGGCGTCGTAAAGCCGTTGAAAAGACGATTTCCGGACGGGCTCCGTTAATAATGCATGAGAAAAGGGAGTGAACTCCGGAATCGGCGAGGGGAGGGGACCTTAGGGATAGTGGGAGGAGTTGAATGATTAAAGAAAAAAGTTGGTGGAGAAATGAGGCATAGGGGTAAAAAAAAACGAGTTAACGGCGGGGAAGGGGGGAGCATCGACGGTTTTGCGGTTCTAGACGAAAACGTTCGTCAGGCGGTTGAAGGAGATGGTGCAATTCGGAGGGGGGAGAAGGGCCGGGGCGAAGCGGCCGCGAGGGTGATAAAAATTTGAAGGACCGTAGTAGCATTTGGCGACCTTTAAAGGTTTTTCGCGGCCGGCGTCATACTCGTGGATGGAGATTTGTCGATGGACGGTTTTCCGAGTGTGATTCATCGTCAAAGTTTTTGGTTTTTCTTTTTAAGTGCATGGGCTTGCGAGGAAATAGCATATTGATATACGGCCATACCATTTATCTTTATATATCTCTCAACTTTTGCGTGCTTGTAACGGGTTTTGGTGGAATAATTTCTCTCGGCCTAGTCATTCGAGTACGCAAATCGGTGGTGATCAGATCACTCTTACGGAAAAACTGCCTGTTAAATGGGGCTGTGAGGTACAGCTGGCGCACGTTTGGAAGGTCTGAATGACTTGCTATTGACGCGAACTTGATGAAACAAAATTCCTTCCAAACATTAAAAAAATATCTCGTTAATACTCATCAAAATGCAACAATATTTTAAGGACACAATGATTTACCCGCATGATCAACAGGAATAAATAATATGGAATTAATTTTACACTAATGGGGAACACTCCCTCTTTATAGCCTTGATGGTAAGTAGTTTGAGAGACGACAATATTTAGACGACTCTTGGTGCAGCCACCTTCTAACTGTAATGTGTTTTTGACGTGTTAATGTGGAGGCTATCCATAAAAATTTGCTTTCCCAATTTCGAAAATTTCGCAGAACTAATTTTTTCCACGGTCACTTACCTCGACCTCAACGTTCACAAATAGGGAAAAATATTTAAGTATTACATTGATCCTTCCGACATGGTTTGTAAATAATTACCACATTCTTTTTTTTCTAATTCAATTATATGATGCGCTAAAACGTATTTGGCTTCTTTCAATCTCTTCCGAGCGTTGCTTCACCAAATAAATTCCACAAATTTGAAGGATTTCCCATTTCTGACGTGTGCTTTATTAAATGCATTTCTTTATAAGAATTATTGTAAATTTGAAATTTTTTTTGACCATTTCCACTTCCTTTTAGGATAAATTTAATTATCATCCTCTAATATACTTTGAACATTAAGGTAAAAAATATGCATAACTCTTATATCCAGGCACCACAGTAAAGCTTTTTTTTAGTCACTTCTACAACATACATGACGGATTTCATTTTATGATCTTACTTCTTGCGAGAAACAGTTTAGAGAATAAATTGTTGACGATAAAGGATAGCTCATTGAAAAAATATTGAAATTTGTGTCAACTTATTTAATAAGTTTGTATCTTTCATTTTTACTTGTTTTTGAAAGGCAATAAAATCGTAGAATAAATGGAGAGGCATCGTTTTCCATTCAAACAAGTTCATAAAGGAAATGCATAAAAAATTTAATGATATTTCCCAGTAAAAATATTCATAAATTTTAGGTCCTGAAACACCTATAAGTATGAAGCTGGTAGTTGCTTTCAGCATATTGAAAACAATTTTGAAAAGTCTCTTTCATATGTCATCGAAGGATGGATGTGCGATGAGGCTAACAAGACTATAAAAGGAAGATAGTTCTCATCAATGGCCTATTCAGTGAACCGTATAAAATTTTGCGTCTTTTAATACTACAATTCCCTCCATGATGTGTAATAAAATGTTTGAAGGATTAGCGTTTACTCAGGGAATCCATGTGAAAAGTTACTGACGTGAACGAGTTTTAACATGATTTAAAAGTGTCTATGACTGAAATTTATTAGCTTCTTCAAATACAAAAAATATTGCTTTAGTTTAATATTTAACGAATATCCCATGCATAATATTATCAAAGGCGATTCATGCTATCTATCTCGAACTCATTTAATTTCAAAATTTAATTACAAGCTCGAAAAATTGCGGAGTAATAGTTGGAAAATATTTTTGGCTAAATAAAAATTATAGAACATAAGGGAATTAGGTGCATGAAATTAGGATTTGCGGTAGTATTTACATGGTTAAACACATGGAAGTTAAAATTAAAATATTGTGGAATTCCTTTACATTTCATGAGCAAACAAAATTGAATCAATGAACAAAATTGGTCATTCTGAGAAAGTGATTCCATTTTAATTCAAATTTTCTGGGTCTCTGTGTCATCGATAAAAATTTTTAATCACGTTATCTCCGAGCGCGAATAATTATTGGGAGTGCAGGAAACGCCTGGGAGGACGGTATCGTACGCGGAAACATACCGTGGAGAAATCAGCGTGAGGTGCCACCTCGAGGGTCTGGTCTCTCTCTGGCTGAACCGAAAGAACAAGAGAAGAGGAGTGGAACCTAGACAGAAGGGCGGGGTTATATCGAGGTATGGGGCCCGAGATGATGGGAATGGGAGAAAGAGGTAATGAATGAGAACGGAAGACTGAGGGAAACTGCGATCCGGGAACAGAGAGCTCGGAGGAAGTGGATGTTGTTGGATGACTCTCCATTTCCACGGACGAGCAGGCGGTGATTCAAAATTCCAACTAACTCGTCAGCATACCTAGCTAAATGGTGGTTGGATTTTCGAGTTTAGAATTATTATTCGAACGATTAGAGGGAAGAACGGGCAAAGTTGCAACAGGAAAAATGAAAGGGATGGAAAGAAGTTACTCTATGCTTGCCATTCGTATCCAGGACTCGGGTTTCTCGTTAAAATTTGACCGGTAAGATGGAGGATTCTGCCATGAAAGCTCTTGACGAACTGAGCCACGGCTAGCGAAAATATGAATTTTTGGACAGAGGAAACACCTTTCACATCCCAAACCATTAATGTACGTAGTAAATCCAAATATTTAAGGTTCGCTCCAGTAGATAAGGTACCAATCCGCATAAGCTATGAGTATTTAAAGATCAATATTGACCATCCTATTACTAGGTGTGTATATGGAGCCTTAAATCACTTAAATCGAGTATTCTGGGGGAGTTAAGATGTAAGCTGTTAGCCGTTCATGGGCAGTAGTGATGCACAATTACTTTCGCAAAACGTAAGGATAAGTGTTTGTGCAAGTCATCTTTTACATAGTTTTGTTTTATGTGTAGTTGATGTCTCTATTATTTGATCTTCCAAAATTAAGACACTTGTAATTTTATTCGTCATTTATATGCAAAAACGCCCTCAATTTTGAAGCTCCGGTGTTAGTAACCACCAGCAAATATTTTCTTCAGCTCACGAATTCTTTGGAAGATATTAAGAAGAGATATCAACGAGATAATGAGAGGAGGAAGAAATTAGCTAACTTCAGATAGCTGAATAGAGAGATAGACTGATCAGTATGGGACTTTTTTTCTTTTCCAAAAACGAGGATATTTTCTCAAAAATAAACTTTCTCGTAGAAATAACACGGCATAAAATTTGAACAGGATGCAACCGAACAGAGATAGAAAGTAGGCATTTTATTAAAGACCTTAATGAGTATTGATGAAGTCCCTGAGCATGGAAGATCTCGGGATGTTTACCAGCATCGTGTGGGAGTTATATGAGTAATTTAATATTTAGTCATTACATGAATGCTTCCCATCATCTAACAAAAACTTGAGAACTCCAATTTTTTAATCATGTGCAGTAGCCATAATAATGATGAATAAATGTGTATGAGGGTAAAATCAGGTCCACAAACCATTGTAAGGCATTGAGGATGCTCTTAATTTAAGGTGATGTTTAAACTGACTATTGTTCTTCCAGTTTCTCCAAGCGTTATTCATCTCACCCTGGATATCTCTAAAAGGCAGCTTCTTTCAGGAAATTTTATTTAATATGTCCCATTTTTGGAATTATTTTTTGAAACGAATAAAAAGATTTTCCACGCAAAACAACTCATTATGTATGATATTTTCTCACTTAAATCAAATTTCTGTTACTATAAAGCACTCTTATAGCTCGTTGTTCATTTTTGCGATGCACAAGACTTGGAATTAATAGTAACTCCGGGCGCACACTTTAAAAATGGGACGGGATAGGGAAAAAGGAGAGAAGGGAGGAAACATGTTATTCACCACTCCTCGGGGACAAAAGATTCCGCGGCTCAAAAATTCATTTTTGATGACAACACTTCCTGAGACGTATGCTCAGCAAAAATAAAACGGAAAAGAAGCAGTCTCCGTGATGAATCGCTCCAGAATGCCATTAATCAAGCTTTCCATCCCTCTCACATTTATACTGTGCTCCCAACGTCTCACTGCCATTTTCTCGGTTTTGTAGTTTTTCACCGTAGGAAATTAATTTTTTAAAAATGCTAACATTATTACGTGACGTTTTTGCTTTGTTGCTTTAGTTGTCGATTTGTTTTTCTCGCCTCCATGGACGTTCGTACTAAATGTCGGTGAGAGGTTTCCTAACATTTGTCTGAAGAAGAATGTTCGAGAAGGCTGGGACTCGATTATCGGATCTACAATTAATTTTACAAACTTTATAAATAGATATAGTCGCAGAAACTATATGAATCATTCTAGGTGTTGCATAGTTTTTGTTTTTATAATAATACTCAATATCAGCGAACTAACTTATACGGACAAGCAATATGGCTCGCGAGCTTTCGGAAACTGGGGTAAAAGGTGATCACGACGATCGCGCCGTGATTTTGTGTCATTAAACCTTCAATACGATGGCTGCAAACTTACCGGAGATCACCAAAAATTGCTCTTTTAGTATGTTATTCAAACAATGACGATTTATTTCCTTTTACCATGTAATTTGATGAATGTCAGGAATTAATTTTCGATCGAGTATCCCCATCCACCTAATATTCCTAACGGGATCAACCTTGGATCCAGTGATGGACAATAAAACTGGTCGAGCGCCACCAATTTGAAACATACTGAAAATTTCTGCACAAAAACTATTAGCCAACCATGTTTCATTAGCCAACGATTGATTTTCATAATGAATATTTATATCTTCAATCCAAACGAAAGAAATTCTTTGGGTGCTCATCGAATGCAGGCCTACGAAGATTCTGTTACCCCGAAAAAATAAAGCAAGAACTTCCTACGTCAACTTACGTAATGATCAAAATGCGATAAGAGGACCGCGTAAAGCGAGTACCGTACACGATGTAGGAATGGTGGCTAAGCACTGAGCATAACCAAGCTTCTACTTCTCGAGACTATAATAGTCACCATGACTGTCTGTTGAAAACTGAATTCTTAGTTTAAGAGGGTTTTAAAAAACGAAATTTTTTATTACTCATTACTGAAGAAATTAACGGGATCATTATGCAAATAATGGTTTTTCCCATAATTATTATTTCAAATTTATATTTGGCCAACTGTAAAATACAAGTAGTCATGGAATAATGAGTAATCGTATGCAGTGCACTTTTTGCTGCACGGCTAAATAATTCAAGGATCAACTAAATATGTATTATAACAATAACAATAGATTAAAATACTAAGAAATTCATGCATTAGTGTTCTCTCCGACCAAAATACCATGCCATATTTCTGATCACCCTTTCATAATTAGTTTCAGAAAATTCCTTTTTTCTTGTATCATCTCTTAATTAACCACTGATTTTTTTTTAATATTCAGCCAAATTCCCAATATTAGTCTCCATAAAGATTCAATCATCCATGCTTCCCTACCATTCTGTCCCCTGTATCTCAATTTCATAGCTGTGGGTCGAAATATTACGTTTCTATTTAAAAATTTCTTAATACCTAATAGGCATATTTCATCATGCTATCTTTCTGGAAAAAGGTTCCTTTCTCAATAAAAGTTCTTCCTAAGAGGGGGGGATTTATTTATTTACTCCTCATCCTATAGCTTTGTCATCGCTGGTGTAATTCACACAAAAAATCCTTCGCCCCAAGTGCTCTCGTAAGGTAGAAAATGGAGTATGTAGATTTTCGAATACATTTTCATCATTTAAGGGTATATTCGTCGGCTCTTTTGTACGCTCAATCATTGAGTTAGGATGTATTATCCACTATGCCCTTATAAATGGTATGAGGTCCTATCAAGCCTCCTATGGATATGCAGCAGCCGGAAGATATTAGTATTTGGATTGTATGTTCGCTGATTAATTCTTCAACACTGTGGCACCACATGGTGATGTCACAAAGTGGTGAAACCATGGTCGGCAATAAATATTAATTGAGTAATTACTGTGAAATTTGCTATATAATGGATAAATTCCACCGAGTAATGGCAAAAACAGTGTCATACATTTAATTTCTTACTCTAGCGATATTACGGGAAGTTTTCTTCACGGGTTGACTCCCATTAAGTTTACGGTACGAAAACCAACTTTAACAGAATATCAGACAGGTTGAACATGGTATGTAAGAGAGTAAGTAAATATGTAATAGGAGGCATGTAAATTTATAAAGTAAAATGCAGACTTTTCTTTTTAGAAAACGACTGGACCTTCACGTTGGAGCTAGGTTCTCGTGAGATTTCGAAACGATTCCCTCACTCTTCCGCTCTCGGGAGGTATATTTTTTTCTATTATTCAAAGCCAACCCGTTCCGCTGGAAAGAGAACGTATTAATTCAGACCGGGATGCGCGCTTACGGGGCGTCGAGCAATTACAACCGCAAGGGCGACACGACACCTTTTCCATCGTTCGCTCCCTCGCACATCAAAATCTCGCCCGCTCGGGATGTTTCTGCAGACGCAGCATTATCCACGAGTGAAGTCATCCATCTTGTATCAGCAGAACAATGAATTGCGAGCACTCACTAAACCCCCCCCCCCACGTCACCCATCCAACCCCCTCCCCTCCCCGTCCCAGTGTAATAACTCATCGATTTGGGGCTTGAAACGTTGCAACGTCTCCGTCCTCCCCCCTCTCCCTCCTCTCCAATGAATTTCCCCCATCCCAAGCGGTTCCCTCACGTCCGGGCAATAGAGAACGAATTTTCTTGGAGAAGCCTCGAGCGACATCACCTTCGCCTTCCTCTATGCCCGCATCCCCGAAAATCTTCCTCCTCCTATTCCTCTCGAATCCATTCCTCTCTGCCCCTTCCTCCTCCTCTCTCTATCTCTCTCACTCACACACTCACTTCCCCTTCTTGACATTTAACGCCGAGCGCGCGTCGTAGAGCGGCTGCGCAGCACAACGCACACATCCGAACTCACCACCCACCCTCACTCTCCCACTCCGCTGACGGTACATCAATACACATGAACGGCACTGACGAATCAGCCCCCATCCACCGACCGATCCCATTCTCCCACCATCCCTTTTCTTCTCCCTTTTTCACGAAAACGTCCTCTCACACGCCTGGGGACACACGGGTGTCCCTAAAGCCGTGCGCGACGTGACGTGACCATAAGACTCAATTTCAGGGTTTCGATTGCCTTTTGTGATTAGCTGTGTGTGTTAGCGCGCGAGCTTGTGTGTGTATATATATATATATATATATATATGTGCGCGCGGGGATGTGGCACCGATACTTCCCCCTCCCCCCACACCACCTCCCTTAGAGTGAGAATCATTTCCCCCCCAGTACGTTGCAAACGGAAGATAAATTGCAGGGCCGTTTATTTTCTTTTATTTTTTTTCGACTCCCAGGGTGGCTGACGGCCTCGTTTTATTTTCATCAGCAGTATCAATTTCAGCTGCCGAAAGCGAGTTATTAATTTCGGCCAGGAACTGGATTATCATCGATTCTGTAAATCTTTGTTTGCAAAACGCAATTTTGGACACCGAGGGTAAAAATCATATCCGTGGGGGGGGGGTGGAAACTCCAGAGTTCAATTAGAAAAATCGCAGAGAACTTAATAGGAATCTAGCGAGCCCCGAAGTGAATTCAAACAAAGGTCACTTACGACGCTGATGGGATGAAGGAGTCGAAATGGCAAAGGGCAGACTATAACGCGAAAGCGTATCTGATCATCCTCGGACTCAATGAAACGCATGAATGGATCCGGATAGATTCGAGAACCTTGGTTAAGAAAGCAAAGGCTACAAGGCTATTCCAGGAATGGGGAATAAATTAGATGATTCCCCCGTGTAACTTGAGGAGAGTTGATTCGGGATTAATTCATTTCACGAGGAAAATGTGCTGAAAATTAAAACAAGGGAATAAAAGATAATTTGATCTGAGTAGTACTAATCTACATTAATATTATCACCTCGGGTGTGGAAGAATGAGTTGTCCATGTATTTTGAAATGAAAATGGAAAAGTTTGGTGGCCCATTTGTAAGAATTTCTAGTTCTCCTACGCTTAATCGTACGCATTAGGAATGTGTGGAATAAGTGACGTACAACATTAGGTATTACATAGGGTATATTACAAAGGGTTGTATAGGGTATTAAGTATAACATAAGTATAACTTTAGGATCAAGTGAGTGAGCTCAATAATCTTTTATTAGGGTTATTTAGTCGCGGTAAAAATGTACCCAATTAGCAGCGGATAACTATGCAGTGACTAATCGGTTGATCGCCGGCACATTATAGATATATTTCCGAAGAATATTTGATTTTACTCATTAAAAAATTTCCATAAATGATGGAAACACTATCCTTTCTTCTCCTCATCCGAGAAGATTAATTTCATGATTTTTTTTATTTCCGTAGTATGAGAAGTAAATTCAAAATCAAGTCAGTGTTAAGTCCCTTAACTTTTTCTGCATTTGCCAACCATTTCAATTTTTTATTCGTTCAAATTTTTGAGCGAAGCTTGAGGGGCGAAAAATGTAATAGCAGATATACCAAATACCCCAAACAAGATGTTCCACGTAGAAATTCTTTTCATGGCGCCGCCGTGGAGCTCAAGTTCCAAGAGAGACCTTGTTCTTGAAAAAGACAAGGACGAAAATTAAAATGATAATGGAGAGTTCTAGAGCGTGCCCGTGTTAGCGGACGTGATCGAGCGAGGAACGATGTACTTGCATATATTAAAGAGTTGGTGGATGATTCAAAATACCCCTCGGAGCGCAAGGCATGTGAAGCTGAGAAAGCATTTGCCCGAATTGCCGGATTAGCAATTGTGTGTTGGGTGTAGAAGGGAAGATTTACTGTGGTCAGATAAAACGTTTATAACTTTACCAACAAATCTGTATAATTATTTATGAAATTTACGATGATAAATTCAAATTTTTATTTCATTTTATTTGCCATAATTAGTATAAAGGAACAATCATACCAAACGATTCCTAGAATTTCTGCATATACATTGGCCAATTGCATTAAATCTTAATGTTACTGGTTACATTACATAAAATACACGCAAATTTAAAGGATTGCCTGCATAATGCTAACATTAAATTTCAGTTTTTAGTGCGTAAAAGACGAAGTGAAAATTTAATTTCAGTAAGATTTATATTATATGCAAATTATAATGAATTAAAATTTGTTCTTTACATGCATCGTCGACAGCAGATTCTACAGAGGTGGTTCCCGAACTTCTAGAGTAATTTGCTCCCGCGCACCCAAGACATAATCCAAGCGGCTTACAGGTAAATATATTTTATGCTCATTCAATATGAAAAAGAACAAACTCCAAGCACCACGGTGTAATATATCAGTCTGGATATAGTAATTGAACTCGTAAGGTTCCACGATCGCCCCACATCATTGCTCTCCACCCACGAATCAACTCCCGGGCACACCCACGCCGAGGATCTCTGGGTCGCAGCACAATCCGACCTATTGTGCCGAGGCGGAAACCTCGCGCGTGCCCCCTAATTAAATTCTCTCTTCCGGCAACTTTTTCATTTTGCCGTCGGAATGTCACTCGACTGATTCCGACCGTTCGTCCGGAATGACCTTGACCGTCCGTAGGAGCGCATGTATTTCAGCCATCGCTAATTACTATTTCTGCAACTCGACTAGATTCGGAAAAGGCGCGGAACCGAACGACCGAGGTCAGGCACGCACGTGTGCCCTGAATCCACGCAAACTCACGACGTAATCTCGAATGCCCGGGGTAAAAGAGTGAGAAAGAGGAAGCTTCCTCCTCTCCCACCCTTTCAGACTCTCATATTCTCCTCTGCCTCTTCCCTCTGCGTCCGGATACCATCTTTCAGAATGTCCGCCCTACTCCACTCCTCTTTTTTTCTTTCCCTCGCTCGCATCGAATGTAAATTTGGAACCTTCGAACGCCGCCTCGCTCAATTCACCCCTCTCGCTATCTCTCCCCACCCCTCTTCTTTCCCAGCCACACTCGCACACCCCCGCCCCTCCGCAAAGCCCGGCACTATTTTTTGCCCTCCTCCCTCCCACCACCTCCTCAACGCCGATTTCCTCCATCCCCCTCGTACGCACACACCCTGGGCGAGCACCGTTTCGGGAAATGGGGAGTGAAGGAATGAAGGAAGGAGGGAGGTTTTAGGAAAAGGGGTAGGATCGCAAGGGATGGCAAAGGAAGGAGGAGGAAGGAGTGGTAGCTGGGTGTTGGGGGGATGACTGGGAGGGGAAAACGGTTAGGTTGGGTGGGAGTGGGCCGAGGGGAGAGGGATGAGGGGTGCGGTGGGGTGGGAGGGATTGGGGAGCGGTGGGGTGAGACCACGTCTCCCGGAGGTCGAGATCGATGTGCCTGCTAACTCTCCCTCGCTCTCTCCCCGAATCCCCTCCCCGTATGCCTCCTCCTCCGCTCGCGGAGCCGCCCTCCCTTTATACAGCTCTCGCCATCCTCTGGGGAGTCCGTGCTCGGCTGCCGTCCGCTTCCTCGCTACCCCCAGCCCCTCTCCCACCCCACCTGCACTCCGACCACCCACTCACCTATTCCCGAGGGGAGATCGGCCGGGAAAAGGAACGGGGGTTGGAAAGGCGGGATGAGAAGACAAGGACAGCTACGGAGTGGTTGTGCCCTCCCGAACGAAGCCTACGCTTGTGCCACAGCCCGAGAAAGCTACGGCCCCCTTTGTGTGTCCTGCT
Organism: Hetaerina titia; assembly: GCA_037158775.1. Classification (NCBI taxonomy): domain Eukaryota; kingdom Metazoa; phylum Arthropoda; class Insecta; order Odonata; family Calopterygidae; genus Hetaerina; species Hetaerina titia. The sequence goes on along the minus strand of CM073769.1, from coordinate 92,473,233 downwards.
TGTAGACGTTGACTGGGAGGGCCCCGGGAGAGGAAATTGGGAAATGGGGAGTGGTTCTTTCGAGAATAAAGGTACCGAATACTTGCCCCCCCCCTCCTACTGCCCCCTCTTCTCCTTCCGCCCCCGAATCTCCTCTCCACCTCCATCCCACCAAATCCCCTTCTTTCGGCCGCGCTCCTTCCTCCCCGTCGAATTCAGCCGCGAGATGGGCGGACCCCAGCTCCCGTAGTCACCTTCCTTAATACCGCAGCTCAACCGCGGGCTTGCCGCCAGCCTTCCCACCTCCTACCTCTCCCCATTCCCCGCAGCCCTCTGGTCGGGCGGAAATCCTATCCGACCATCCACTCTACAACCCTACTTCGGTCACCTCCATTCCCCACTAGCACATCCCCTTCCTCCTTTTCTCTCATTCTCTCCCGACTAAAACATCCTTGGGCCGAAATGGACCAACACACTGGCGAGACGGCGGGTAAGCGAGACCTATGGCGTATGTTTACGGTTGTGAGTAAGTCGTGTTTACGTTCGTGCCGTCTCTGGGATTAAGGTGTACTGTACTGGGATACTTTACCCTAAGGTGTACTGGGGTACTATGCCCCTGCTTTCATTCTCTATTATTACTTATGACCCAATTTGTCCTTTTCACCATCATCAACCACTCCAAGTATTTCAATTGACCACGCTGGAAATATTTTCCATTACGATTGCGTAACTGACTAGAGCGACACCAACCACGATTTGTTATTTCGCACCAAAATGATTTCTTGTCTTCTATCATGGCGTTCCAGTAAATTAAGATACAATCATTGCCCTGAAACAGTACGAGGCGCTTTACGGTCCTCGGTGATGGTACGATGGAGGTCCTCGGTAGGGGGAAGAGAAGGAATGCGAGAGGGGTAAATAATTGAAAAAAAATTAGGGGTGGCAATTACAAATGTGCGCCTGAGCAGAAAACCCTAACGTGGCCTCGATAATACGCGACGGCGTCGATACTGGTGATGGAAGGAAGTTACTGGAAGAAATAATGTAACCCTGTCGTGGTGGAAGACAAAATGGCGTCGTACATCTATGGTGAGTTACCAAGGACGGCTGGACTTGACTACTGTGTTTGGGGTCCCACTTAGAAACTGTTCTAATAGAAAAGAGCACATATTGTTCGAAGTCTGAGGAGTTAAGCTGAAATTCATGTCAGGTTTCCAGCGGAGTAATTCAGACGTCTTGATTCTCTCTACCGTTATCCCTTTTGTGACCACTAAGCATGATGCATTTTACAGACTTTCGAGGACTCCTCACCAACTGAACGTAACAAATTGATTTGAAATATCATATTAAAATGTACTTTATTGAAAAAGAATTGCTTCCAACAAGATGTCATCCTTTGATTAAGAAGCAGATGATTACGTAAATTTAGATCTAATTATAAATCAAACCAGGATTAAAATATAATAATAGCACTTGGCATTACACCATACCAGTATTGAAGTTAACGATTGCCAATTACTGTAAAAGGAGCATACGTACTCATCCAGTTTCAAAATTCTCATATGATATCAACAGCTTAAGACCAACACATTCTTGCGTCGTTTCTCAAGATATTTTTATTGAATGAACTGGTATATGGGAAACTCTCATTAATTTGGAAATAAAATATTACATTTGAGCTTAAAAGGAATATCATCCCTTCTAAAGAGGTATACAAACAGGTATTTCCAGTCGTAAACCTTGTCTGATTATGATTTCCTTAGCTGCATAAACAGACGCGAAATATTTTGCACCAAAATTAAGTCCTTAAAGTAATAACTCCAAAATATTCTAAAAATTCAAGTTTCATTTTACAATGGATTGGTTGGTATCTTGCGTAGTGAGAATAGAACCATAGAATTATTACAAAACATGCCGTAATTTTGAATAAGAATATATACATGTATATATAAACGTGTGTGTTATACCAAATGGAGAACTCTTTGGAAGAATTAAAATTTAAAATAGCTAAATATACCTTATGCCGTTGAGAAAGCGTTTACCATTTTTGTGACTCAAGAGTTCATCGCTACAAAACTTCAGATAAATTCCACAGCATAAGAAGAAAAAGGGAAAGGGCACAGCGTTTCCCTCGAAAGAGTCCCTTCATTGGGTTCACAACCCTTTCTTTAAAACAAACAGGATGCCAGGATACCAAGGGAAAACGAATGCCTTGAAACCCTGAAGTCTCCGTTTCGTGGCTCTCGTCCAATGGACACTTTCTCCTCAAAAAGAACAAAGTTTATTTTGTTTAAGTTACGGACACGCACAGGGAAAATAACATGAAATTTCCATTTCGGTGGAAACCTGAATATTTCCCTGATCCAGAGTTTTGATGAGTATATTTATTTAAAGTCAAAGCATTCATTAATTTTGAATTATCCTCTGACTGAATCTCATTTTGATTCTTTTTTTCATTTGTATCAATTGAATTATATGTTCGTTCGAAATGAATATTTGATTCAAGGGATTCTCCTTTTCGAACTCAGTTCATTGATTGCAGGGACAAATATTCCTCTTGATTTTCTCGAGAAAATATTTCTCAAGCACATGACATAACGTAAAATATTCCTCTACTGGATGACGAGTTTTTAAACTTATCAATGCGTTGTACAAAACAGAGTAATATTCATTACGAAAATGCATCTAAAATCGCTATAGAGGTTTATCGTAAAATTCAATAAGATATGAATCCAAATGTGTTGGGTAGTGAGTAAGTAAACCTTTAAAGTAATCTGAGGATTAAAAAGGAACTCCGAGAGATATTTTGTAAAATAATTCATTACAAAATCCAAAAACATTATGGAGAGAGATAGCAGTAGAGCATGAAAAGATATGAACTCGGTATAACCCGGAGATTTAGTAGGCCAGGGCAACGGAGAAAGTATTTATGCTAGAAAGTTATAAAACATATAGTACAACAGGCAAACAATGAAACACTTTATAGGATATGGAATAACTTATTTAAATAATATTACATAAAACAGTATAAAACACATGATAATATCCGTGAATTCTAAATAAAATCATGATTAGAGTAGTATAGTGAGGAGATGGATAGAAGGCTTGGGAGGGCTCTTCACTGGTGATGAACTGAGGCAATTAAATTCTTAGTCTCCGGAAAACTTTCTAAAATGTATTCATTATGAATAAAACCACAATACTTGGTTATCCCACAATTATTACCTACTTTATTTTCCACAAACCGAGTTAAAACAAGGGACTTTATGACCAAACGTTGAACATAAAAGCCCCAACCGTAAAAAATTACACACTACTTGTGGAATAGCCAAATAAAGTGATTCCGTTCTCTTAAATCTATGGTAAAATCAATGGACGCGAAAGAGTCATATAAAGACCTTAAACAAGATGGTATACTGAGGATAGAAGTCGAAGCCGCAATTAAGACCTACCTGCACGGAAGTCCTCAGGTCGCTCTGGAGTCTATTTCAGATATGGGGTAACATCTCTTGACCGATGACTTAAATTTCTCAGACAGAAACTGTGCATATAATTTTTTTTCAAGGCACCCACCACGGAAACATCACTTAATCTGCGTGAGACAAAAGAAGATATATATTAGATAAATTATCGCAGAATATATCATAGTTCCAAAACAATTATTATTTTAGGCAACACATTAATTTAACTTAGCAGAAATATTGTAATTACGAATTTTCAAATAAAAATATATTGATCAATTTGCAATTCTAACGAAATAACTGTCAAAATAGTCGAATTTACTCAGTCTATACCCTCATTACTTAATATTGAGCAAAGTTCATTCATTATCGGTATTTCGTTCCTAATTGCGGTTTACCGCAGCAGTCCATCTCAATTCTTAACATTCATTCTGCTCTTCTAAATTAATTAAAAAATCTTAGACATAAAATTGTGCTGCACCGATAAATATTTTTTTATTTACCGAGCATACAAAAGTCATAAAAAAGACATACACATATAATCTCGGATATGAAATCGGAAAATGGCTAAGAAGTGCTTCTACGAATTTAGGAATCGAGAAGTGTGGTAGTACACGCGTGACACGGAGAAAGGAACGACTCTACATCGATAACAGTCGCACATCTAAAAAAAAATCCTTGAATGTTTTTTCACTCTTTTGACTCCGATTTTCGCACGACCCCTTGACCTGTTGATATCCAACCCGCGTAGGCAATTCTCCCTCTCCCTTATCCTGGAGCCCCACACGTTGTATCACGTGATCGCGTGTGCTTTTGCGAGTGAGAGAAGGGAGACCGACACTCCTCCCTCGCCACCCCTCCAGATCCCCACGCATCCGTCCTCATTCCGACCGACCCTCTGGCCCTCTCAATCTCGCCGCAACGAAAAAAGGGACACTCGGGAAATATATGGTCGAAGCGTACCTAATATTTGCAGGGAAGAAGGAGGAAAGAAGGAAACTCAAGAATTACGATCCGTTTTTCGGCGTGCGAGGAGTTAGACAGGAGAGGAAGAAGACCTCTTCCCCTCTCACTCCATTCCGCGACGAAGGAGAGGTTTCATTAAAATCCCTCAACAGCATCATCGGACGCCTCTTCCCTCCCTTCTCTCTCTCTCTCTCCCTCTATTCCTTCCACAAGTGGCTCACTCCTCTCCTCCCACTTCCTCCTTCGCCCCTCTTTATGAAGCCCATTCCGAGCCCTCAAGCGCGCACCCCTCCGCCGCTCGCCGGCGTCCTCCCCCTCAAGGGCCGAGGAGTCAACAGGTTGCCCCCGCTGGCGAATTCTACTGTCTCGCGACGCACCATGCCCCCCTCTCCCTCCCCCACAGACCCCTCCTCTACTCCCCCTTTCCCCTCCTCTACTATCCCCCCTCCATCACGCTCCCCACTCTGACACTTCCCGCGTGCTTCCCTCTATCACGCTCCTTCCCCTTCACCCACACTTCTCCCTCGGACAGTTCCATTTCGGCTCCACACATTTCTCACGATGTTTTCATTTCCCCGTACGTCGAGGGAAGAGTTTGGTTTATAAGTCGACGGTCCCCTTGTTGCCAGCAAAAATATTGAAAAATGTATGACTTTCTCGAATAAAGCGTCTTAAGTCAAAATCGAAAGTCACAAGTACGTGTAAATCCCGGCTGAACCATCAATTCCTCTTTGGTTAACGGCCGACGACTCCATATTTTTAGATATAGACGTTAAAAGGAGCAGTACAACCTGTCGAGCACGCTTCTGAAGAAGAATTTAATACAAAATTAACTATGAGTATTTAATAGGTATAGATAAACTCAGTTGAGCAGTTAAGAGCACCAATATTCTAGTTATTGAGTAGTTTCTGCTCAGGATAAAATTTAAAAATCGCTTTAACTCTTTTCCAACCTCTAACATGAGAACTCATGGTTTCATTATGCGTAGTAGAAAAGTCCGTCTAAAATTAAGATGGGAATAAACAATCAGAAACCATTATCTTTTGTAGCAGGTAATATTTTCATGCAATGTGGCAATTATTTTGACAGTGCACTCACTCTCTCATCATGCTGTCTCCCTCAACCTAAGTAACGGCAGCTCTTCACACAGTTACTATCACAATTCAAATTCGATTCAAGAAACGTCTATGAATCTCAAATAGCCTGTACGTTTTTACAATCTCTACTTTTCTGGTTATCCATCAAAATTTGATGTAAATTACCTGGGCCAAACTTTATTTCAAAGATCACTTTTCACGCGAGTTTAGTCGCCACTAATAAGTACCCAATAGTGTTATAAAACTTATCAGAGCAAAACCGGCAAGCAATTGTCTTCTTACTAATTTTCATTCAGATGAAAATGTAATTGTATCCGAATGTAACTTAGTACATTTTGGTATAGCTATAAATTGGGATGTTGGCTTTTCCCAAAAATGGGAGGCATTGCATGTCGAAAATATATAATACTCAAAGAGATAACGTAATCGATGAACTAAATTGTAAAACGATCAAAAAATAATTGATATTTTTCGCTATTGCTTAAAAATAATCCCACTAAGGTCAAACTCAGCAAGCTCTCGGATCAAATGGCATTAGGCCCGCGTAGAAATATCGGCCAATAAATGAGCTAGAAGCTGTTCGTTTATGCGCATGAGAGAAAATATGACCGAGCACCTACGGACTTTCCCCATCCTATCTTCCCCTTCCAGCAGAATCGCCCCTGCACGCCCCCACTCCTGAGTGAGGCAATTCCTGAGGACGCCACCCCCCGGGAGGTGGGGTGACCCCAAGGGTTCTGGGCTTTCATTCGGGTTTTCCGTTCTCTTAGGATCTGAAGAATGAAAAAATGTCGGCTCTTTCGACAGAATCCTGTGGATGGGCAGAAAACAAGTTCATCGCAAAAGTGTGGTTCTTGCTTAGTCACATGATGTCTTTTAGAGGTTTGTCTCAGATACTTTTGATCTCGAAAAATGTTTCATGTATTTCCTTGAATTCCATTTCTTGCATAGTGTGAAATTTCTTGTGCCACAACCAAGATTTTATTTGTATTGAAGAGAAAATGTCCTGTTAAGTGATCATATTGTGCACATTTTGTTTCAACATTGCCTCCTAGGAGTTCACTTTTTATCACTTATGGTGTGAGCGCTTCAATTTTGATACGAAGTGAAATGCGCACGCGTATATCAAGCAAATGAACACCACGAATTTGAAGAAATTGGCATGGCCAAGGGGTGAAAATAGATATTATAACCGTCGTGTTAGAAAATATTAGAAAATTAGAAAATAAGATGGTAATGTTTATATTATAAACAACATTTTCGGTAAAATAAACCATTATACTAGATTCAAAAGGTACGTATAATGGTACGGATGAGCCTGGTGCTTAATGCACTCTATTTTAAATCCAAAAGTCGAGTTTCAAAACCCACAGAGGACGAACAAGCTAGTTGGGACGTCATTATCATTAGATCTGAGCACTTCATAGAATGAATATCAAATAACCAAAAGAATGCCATAGTTAAAACGACATATTTAATAACCAAATAATTCTGCGAAAAAGAGGAAATTTATGTGATTAATAAGATTTTAAATATCGACTGTTAGTGAAAATATAAGGCAACAATCCATTTTAACGATATATCCAAGCTACACCAAGCCATCCCGTTCCCCGGATAGATCGTTCTTCTGAACCCACCATCTACTTTCTGTCATCTAAAAGTGTAAATCAACTAGACAGGGATCGCAGGGACCCTTCATCAGCCGTGGAGGGCGACAGAGGTCATCCTGACAAAGGGCGGGGCTTGGATGGAAAAAAACAGAATGAGAGGTGAAGAGGGGCGAGGGGAAGGGAGGAAGGCAATCCGTTGAGTGGGGAAGAGAGACTACAAAGCCTCCAGCACCGCCGCCCACTCCACCGCTACCCTAACCAACTTTCCTGCTTAATGCTCCTCCCTACCATTTCTTCCTTCATCTTCCATCTTCATCCACGATCCGGCTCGAGAGTTATCAACGGAACGTGTGGCAGGGGGTCGATGCATGGGAGAGTATGAAATCAAGACGAAATACGATCCAAGATGGATACTCATATGGGACTTTGCACTCCTTCGGTCCATTTCCGATGTACAATCCGGTCGTTGTGGTCGCATGGAGTTATGATTGTCGACGTTGAAAACGAGAAGTGTCACGAAATATAAAATCCCAATATCACTTTCTTTATTTTGCATATGTTTTGCCTTTGGACGCAAGTTGAGATTTACATTATACGAGGTGCGATCCAAAAAGATTCCTGGACTAACATGATGTGTCTGAAGTAGTTACCACTAAAGCTTAGTAACTCCCGTAACCATCAAAGTAGTCCCATTGTGCGTGAATTAATCGATCCGATCGTTATTCCCTATATTCGGACATATTTTGGAAGGTTGTCGCAGTGACTGCTTTCGTCACCTGAGTTTCGCTTTATCCCTTTCTTAGTCTCGAAGCGGTGATGTTTGGTTTCACAAGGAGAAAACTTCGGTTTCACAAGGGGGAACAGCCCTAAATCATAGGTTGCCAAATCAGGTGAATAAGGAGGTAGGGGATTACGAACATTGAATTTTTCACCAAAACCTGTTGCGTACAGAACGATCTGAGGACTATTGTATTTTCGTGATGCAAAAGGGAACTATTTTCAATCGAAAGCTCTGGGCGTTTTCTTTGAATGTCCTCGAGAAGGCGTTCCAGAACGTCAAAATATAATGCTAAATTCACCGTCTGCCTCTACGAGAGATATTCTGAATAAGCGATTCCCTTCATGTTTCAAGAAATCTGTAAGCATGCTCTCATCAATGCTTGCTTGTCTTGTCGGCATTTCTTGAATCTTCTCGAATCGGCCCTCTTTTACTGCCACGATTGTTGCTTGATTTGTCGTAACCGTACATCCAGCTCTCAACAGCAGTAATTACTCTGGGCAAAAATGTTTCCTCTTCTGAAGAAAGTCCTTTCAGTTAAGTGAAAAGATCAATGCGTCGCTCCTCTTGGTCAATTTTCAAAAGGCTAGGAAAACATGTTGCCTCAATGTAATCCATGATTAATTTTTCCGTTAAAATTACCTAGAATGTGCCATACCCAATCGATTTTTCGTCAAAAATGCTTATAATTGTCCGAAGCGCTATTTTTATGAATGATTATTTGCATTTGGGCGATGATTTCAGCTGTGGTTGCAGTCGAAGGTTTTTCCGGACCGATGTTTGTCATCCACCTAAGTTTGGATGGCCTCAGATTGCGAAAGCCACTTCAAAATTGCTCATGGCTAAAGGCTAGTTTCAGTTGAAAAAAAATGATTACATACATGCAGCTCATATTTTTGCATCTATTAGAAAACTTGCAGAAACACACGATTCGACCTTGACGCAAATGAGTATAAAGAAAAAGTTGTATTAGATAGTAATTTGAAACGTGTCACGCGGCGTTGTCATGGATACATATCAATTATCGGTGCTTGTCGGTAGCATTACGCGTTCTCGCTACATGGAATCATATTCCTGAAACATTTGGGTCACACCTTATGAAGAGGTCACACCTCATGAGGAGGAAAAGGAGAAGCAAAAGAGGTAAAATACCTCAGTTTTATTTTATACAGGACTCAAGCCGTACTCCTACCCTTTTCTTGACTTCAACCCACACAGCCAACTTCCACGTGTATAGTTTAAGTATGAACGTGACAATTTCGAATTGAACTCGGAGATAAATATACATTCCATAATGATGGAAAGTCGCGGACCTCAAGTTTGAACTACCATCGTCGTAAATGACGTCTGCAATCCACGAACTTTACTCGTCGGCTCCTTTCTTTCCCTTCCCGGGCCATACCATTCCTCCCCTACAGCTCGAGCAGTCAGTCACGCTTACCCACTTCCAATCCGCTTCCCCCTTCATTCTTTCCTCGGATCCTCGCCACCCTCGGACCCTCCTCTATCCAAACTCCTTCGCTGCCCCCTAACCACTCAATCTTCCTTTCCCCACAGCCCAGTCCAAGGCGAGAAGATAGAGGGAGAGAGGGCAAGTAATAAGGGGTGCCATTTTCCACCCTCGGCCGGAGGGAATGTTGGAGGGGTTAAGGGAGAATTGGATCTTAAAGAGTCGCGGATGATGTGATTGATTGATTGTTCGCTTGGTTTAAAGACGCACCGACGATCTGTTGCCTCTAAAATGGATACTGATTATGAAACCCGCGCTTCGTGCCCTGAGTTCACTCTGGTTGACAAACTGGGTGGTTTTCGCCATCAAGTGAGAGAAATTTTCTGGGGAATTTCGGTCGTCACGTTTACTTTATGGCTCCACGTCGCAACGTAGGGAAGGGCAACAGAAGTAGGTAGCAAAGGAAACTAATTCTACTCAATAAATGCCTGAGGTTGATTCAACTTTGATTTTGTGACTTTTGACAACGTCAACTTGAGTGCTGTGTCATTCAAGATGGCGCTGGTATTTTGTTCGTTCATGACGTAAGTAAAATTGATTAGTATGAAAAAAATTATAAAAGGAAAGTATAAATTTGTTCTTTGAGAAGAAATGGCATCAACCTCTCGATAACCCTTCTTTTTTTCAACACCCAAAGTTAGAACCTTTTTAATCTTTTCAGTGTTGATCGGGCGTTCATTAACACCTTGTCAGGCCATGGTTTAAATAAAGCCACAGTAGGTTTATCTTATGAATTTACCATTAAACAAGCTTAAAGGGTACACTTAGAGCAATGATTTCAATAAGTAAATATTTCTAGATGTATATTTCACAGCACTCTGATACCTAGGCTTTAGCCTCTCTTGGTCTCCTAGCTTGACGCTTCGCTGTACCATATTTCGCAATCGGCCAACGAAAAATAGACTACTGTTCATCATTCTTTGTTACCAGTCTTTTTGCTTTAGTACTAGCGTTTTATTTAACACAGTATTCCTGCCAGAATATTTTTATATAGCAGTATAGTACATTTATTACCTCAACCAACTATTGCTGTAAGGTATATTGTTAAATAAAGTCTAAAGGTAACTGAGTAAAACCTAAGTAAACCTATAATTAAGTAAACTAAGTTTTTAAATTAGAAAACTAAGTAAAAGAGGAAATGATTTACTGGGTTTTGAATAATTCAGAGAGTAACGAGATGTTGAATTATCTAATGACAGACGCGAGGCCCCTGCACAAAGAGTAATTATTAATAATATAAGACTATATACTCGTAGTTAGCAGGAAAAACTATCAGAGACGGAATTTATGTTAGATAATTTACCCAGTATTCAAATTACGAGCTTAAATTACCAGTATTTAATCGAAATTATTTAAATTCAAGTTACTCAAGATATATCACATTGAGAGGTGAGATATATAGTATACATTATATTATGTGTATATATACATATATATATATATATTGTTTACTAATTACTCTGTTTATATATATATATATATATATATTATGTATATATATACATACATACATATATATATATAATATACACACAGTAATCAACCCGAAGGTTGGTTTGGTAGGTCATGGCAGAGTTCACCCAGTACTAAGCCCGACGGCGTGTGAATATTCACACATCAGGGTTGGGGGGGGGGGACAGTTCCTTTCTCTGTGCCGGTTATGGTTTCCCAGGAAGATCCGGTACCCAAAAAATCACATAGCTTGGTAGAACTGCAGGTGCCCAGATATGCTTGACCGGGAAATCGAACCCGGATCCTTCGGTCAGTAGTCTAACACTACTCTGAAACTAGAAATATTTATATTCGTACATTTAATTATTTATTTTATTATGTAATTACCGATGAGGTAGTTTTTTAGGTGGACACAACTACCAAATACATATTTTGTTACTCCTAACAAAACAAACCCCAATATCCTACACCACAACAATTCCCTATTCATCTCTGTGTACTTCTTTCTCTTTTCATCTCGTCCAATATTCCTATCCTATTCCTGCCCTTCCTAGTTTACTTAACATTCTCCATCTATCACAGTCGTCAAAATCTCACTGTCGATCCATACGCCCTTAATTCATTTATCCTGCCTCCATAGATTTCTCCCAACAATCCCCTCTTCTCGCCCACTATACTTGGGAGGGGGTATGTTGAGAGAACTTTCTCATTGTTTTCTTTTCTGTCCACTTCACCTTCTCCATCCCTCTCCACACCCAAATTTCAAAAGCCTCCAATCTACATCCATCATACTGCTTCAGTGACCATGTTTCCGCGCCGTACATAGCTACGCCCCATATCGAAGTTTTAACGATTCTTTTCTTAACATCCTTACTCAGCGTTCGCATCATCAACTTCCTCTCCTTGCGAAAGCCTCTTTACCTAGTACAATTCTTCTCCTTACGTCCCTACTACTTTGAAATTTTTGTTTCAAACACTTCATCGATACGTAAACTGTTCCAACTGCTCTAGTTTCTGCCCTCCTATTTAATGTTAACCTCGACCGTCCTCTTCATGGAAAATCGCATACTCAAAACGCTCATCTGCGTATTATTTTTGTTTTATTTATATTGATTCTCATCCCGTATCTCTCGCACTGAATTTCTAATTCACTCAGCAGTGCTTGCAACCCCTTGGCTGGCTGATAAATTAGAGTGGTGTAATCAGCAAACCTAACTGATTTTACGAATTTCCCGCCGAATTTTATTCCTACCTCCGGTTCTTCCCCTGCCTCTTTAATCATTTTCTTAAAAATAACGTTGAACAGCACCGGTGATAATGGGCAACCCTGCCTTACACCTCTTCCCAGCACTGCTATTGAATATGTTATGCTATTGAATACGATTTTTTTTTTCAAATTTATCTCCTTCAGACCTTTACCCCACTATTTTGTATGTGATATATCTAAGGCAGATGTAGGGAATTGTGGATCTCCCACTAACAATAATAATGCATAACAAAGCGATGGTAATTTCGAAACGCAATCAATAATGCATGCTTTCGGCTGACCATTATTGGGAATTTCAGACAGCACTGTGGTCCGTTGGCATATCTATCCGATAAAAAAAAACAATGTCCATCAGTATTAACTAATTCGTGGAGGATTCAGCAAACTTGGGTTAGGTGAAAAAATACATTGTGTCCGTTGTAAATTTCATTATGAGCATACTTATTTTTGGCTTACAGCGACTTCCAACCCTTCTATCGAAGAATTACTCGGGACTAAAGAGGTCCTCACTTTGACCTTAGAGAGCACCCAACCTATAAGCAAGGGTCTCCATCCCCTCTTGTTTATCCGGTGCTTGTGTTTGTTCTCGTGGCATACATCCCGACCGGACCGTGATGGCCCCCGAGGGTAATTATTCCTGTTTTGAAATACCCTGAGCCACTAATCTTTCGGTGCCTCGGGCATTTAAGCTAGGCACAGTGGACCCGCCCTTGTTTACGAACGTCTAGATGCGGTGCTTGCTTTACTTGCCACTCCTTGCCTTCCCCAGGTCATGAATAATGACGAGGTGTTGCGAGACTCCTTGGTCCCGTTAATGCCGGAAGCCAAGTCGATGGACGTAGACACTGGGAAAGTCCCACTCCTCCTACACCAGCTAAGACTAAGATTTACAAATATCGATCAAATTATTAATACTTATTTTTTGGCCTCACAAAAAACTTCAGAAAACTGCATTATTAGTGGGAAAACATATGGAAAAACAATAAGATAGCTTCGATACTATTGTACCAGAGGCTACGATCAGGTTAAAAGAAGGGAATTCGTAGCATTAATTAGTAAAATGGGTCAGTGAATATCTGATGTTGCTGTTTGTATACTGAAGAGAGTGAAGTTAAGGTGATATATTATTTCAGAGATTGATATTGGGGCGTTAAATGTTGATTGGTATCATTAAATGCTCATTCCGTCTCGTGTTCCGTATCACTTATCAACGTATGTACGATTAACACCCAATAGGCATCTCTGCAGTATGACATCACTGGAGTACATTTTTACTTCCAAAAAATAGAATATGGACACCAGAGAGTCAGCGACTTCGATTTCAACTTTTTTCATTTTATCTCGTACCGACTTCCTTTTTTCATAGTCAAAGTTGCTCTGTTATTTTTAATGCGTAAGAGGGATGTTCAAATATCTCCATAAGCGTTAGCTACAAATAAAAACTTAGTCATTCCCCAATTAACAACATTTATCGTGCTTCAACGGTCACATATATATGACTATTCATCACCATAACACCACAGTTAAATCAGGATACAACGGTCATAACCGAGGAAAGTTTCAAACTCGTCTTGCAGTTTAGTCGCCACCCCGACAGCCTCTAATAAGGTTAAGCTGGGTTTTAGATAATCTTGTTGGAATAACTAATAAGACTTAACGAAATGTCAATCTCATTAGTTCATTTTCAGATTTATAATAGTGCCCAAATTAACCTTCTGATGGTACTACTATGGTGTTGAAAATCAACCCACGCCATCCCTATTAAGCTGCAAACTTTATTTGTTAGTTCTGAGGCTTGCGAATCCTTTACCGCCTTCGCGTACTTTAATATAATGAAATAAAAGGTAAATATTTTTTTGTAGAAAAGAGTCAAAGTCTTATCAAAAATCTTTATTCCCAAATCTCTCATCTAAATTCTCCAATTCAGTTGATTTAGATTATTTTGAATCCCTTTGAATAAACCAAATCAATACGGTAGGGGAAAAGTCACATATAGATCAAGCTATTCTTTCAGTTGTACTATCAATGCAATACGCTAAAAGCTGGCACAAGGGCTAGTGGAAAGGTGCGTTAGAATAACAACCTTTAAAAAAGAAAGGAAAAAAGTTTGTAAAGGAAATATACGACTTTTTGTACAAATACTCCTTCCTCTTTGTCTTGCATGTACGAATTTTGCAAAAAAGATGAATGCTCATAATTCATTATTACATCGGTTCGCTTATATTTGCCCCTATAATTTTCTATAAATCGCCTGACTATTAATGATTTTTTGTTTTGAATCTTGAACCTCAGTGTCGCAAAAGCATCGCACAGTGATGCGTTTGTAAATTATTTAATCTAGTATTTCCAGGAGCTTCCATATTCAATTAAAATGTGTAGCCCTGGTGCGGCGCTTCTTCTCCTTTCGTATCGGTTTCCTTTGAAACAGAAGCGATGGAGAGAAAAAAAGCATCTTACTCTTTGAAATAAAAAAATATTGTTTAATGGGCTCACATCTGCACTAAAATTCATAGCTCGACACGAATGTACGGCTAGGGTTATAATATGGTTCCTCATAGCCAAAATTTACAGGAAATTCAATTAATATTGTTTTGAATTACCTAGTTTGTTTTTACGATTTATGATAATTTAAGAGACGTTGCTCATGTTTGGTATGCTTAAAATTGGAATCTGTTACCTATTTTTCTCCAAAGTTATTTGCCCCGGAATATTTCAATTAATAAAGAATTTTGAAAATTCGGAGAAACATTTTAATGATTTAAAAATTTTTCCACGAAAAAGTTTTATTTCTATGTATTTAGTGGTAATACGTAGATTTTAAGTGGTATATTATTGGAAAATGTCACGTGATTCACCACTCACAACACCCAAAAAGTTTCCGCACAAATTCTAATCAATTAATATGCAGCCCACAATCAGAAAAAATTATATTTAGGATTGAAACTTTCAGTACTTCATGAGTAAAATGAAATAGTTCCTGTGATAATTAATTAATATTTCGGTATTTAATTATATAAATTAGTGAATGACCACGGGATATATTTTTACTCTTCTTTGTAGCATTTTCCAGATATTCTTATAGAGACACTATAATCTCCACTCCAATAGCTGTAAGAGACTCCACGAGGAGTTTTGCAATTTCTCTATCAGACTTAATGTAGATGCAATAAGTGTTCCAAATTTCAGCTTCCTGCATCTGCTACGAGTGAGGTGATTATTTTGGACACACGTACATGTGCACCTCTATTTTATGTGTATATATTTATTTTGCAATATGGAGGTAAAATTAAAATAAAGGCATGCAATTATTTCCTAGCTTAATTATTACACATGACTTCTAAGAGGTCTATTAACAGTAGATACCGGCGTCGATATTTCTCACAATTTCTCCATTTCCTTCGTTCGTTCAGTAATTATTTGCTTGGCCATACAATAGCAAACCACCTCACTTTCAAGACACTCTCTATATCATTTAGTTACGAACACCTTCTGGATATTATTATTTAATCTCAAATTACCAAAAACTGCAACGCTCTCCGCTTTAAAGAGCTTACCAAAGATTGAATTGACCAAGTGGGAAGCTTCTCATTTGATTTCTTTTTATTTGTTTTCCATATAACATTATATCGCTTTCTAATTATTCCCTCTCTTGAGGCATTCAAATTATGTCAAATTTCAATTACTTTATGAGTACATAAAAGTTGGTGAACCTTCACGTAAATATTTAGCCTTTAATAAAATATAAAATACCGTGACGTGTAGAGGCTTTGTATGATATAGCTCCAGTAGATGAAATGTAAATCAAGTAGGAATTACCAATTTGAATTACAATAGGCATTCAAAAATTAAGTGATTTTAAAAGTGAATGGAAACGCATTTGGTTAAAATCCCACAGTATTTAATCTGCAATGTCTATTCAAATATATTTACAGGAAAACACAACATTTAAGTTTCGAGTTCTTCGTGTTAAAACCCAGTATTTCTTATCATAGTATTTTTATTTTTTACTATTGATTAAGTTATAATCATATATATATATATATATATATATATATATATATATATTGATATACTAACAGAAGTTTAATCTACTCTTACACATTGCTAATGTTAGCCAGCTGCAGTACGTTAAAAATATTTTTTCACAAACTGAAAACTTGGTTGCACCATTTTCTCAACGTAGCTTGAAGTTAAGCGTACAGTTACGTATAGTTTTACTTATAGTTATATACTGTTTCAAATTACCTGTCATTAAGATGATTTCTATTGCAAACAATAATCCATCTAACCAAACATTCGTGTAGCTAACTGATTCTGCAACAAGTATTGGGGCTTACCTCCTCCAGGGCCCTTGTTTGATTGACAAGAGTGCGTGATTTCCGTGGTGTTCTTTTTCCAACCCAAGCTGCGCATTAACAAATCAACGACATCACATTGTCCATCAGATGGATTGATGGAGAAGTCGGATGGTCGATTTTCAATCCGGCGTTCTGTTCCGTTCCACTTTAAGCTCGGGTTCACCCCATCCCCGCCGAGCTCCCTTTTTTCCCGTCCCCTGGGTTCTCCCAGGCATTCCCCTTCCCCATCTCATTCCCGTGGGGTCCTAATTACCCGCCCACCTTTAACTCAAAAGCGTCAGGGACGCCAATGGTCAAGAGACTGAAACAATAATTTCTGCAACTGCGATAATTCCAACATCCCTTTCTGAAGTATGACGACGGATGACCGGCTCAATTAAATTACACCCGACCGTAATTAAAAGGGGAAAATAACCGTTCATCCTCTCGCCAGACGCTTCCGCCCGTCCGCCACCCTAAATCTCCTTTCCCTCCACGAAATGCCTGCCCAACCCCTCCCTTCCTCTTCCAACCCACTCGCCCAATCCACCCGGTCCCTCTCTCTCCACTCCGCGATCGCCAACCCATGGCGGGTCAATAGATTCCGCCGAGCGTTATGGCGAGCCGTGGTGCGAGTTGGGGTGGCGATGAGGGTGAGGGAAGGCAAGAGGAAGGCTTGGGAAGAGAACGGGGGGGGGGAGAGAGGACGTTGGAACCACCCTCTCCCCTGCTCCACCACGAGCACGCTCGACCCCGAGGGACAACGGGCTAACCCGCCCCAAAATTCAACCTCCTAGCGCTCTTTGGCAGTTATTTGCGGAAGATACGCGTGCGCATGTATTCGAAGGGGGAATTCCACGCGCGCCCGGCTTTTCTCGCGTGCAAACAAGTGTCCGGAGGCCACGGACCGAGCGTGCGAGCGTGTGTGTGCCCGGAAATGAGGGCCAAGCGGAGTACGTTTGAACTTCGCGGCCGACGACCGTTAGTGGCATTTTTTTTAGTGGTAATTCAAAGCGAAGGGCTGGAGCAGAGAGAAAAGAGTAGCCCAAATGATCCCGCTATTCGGCAGCAGGTTTTGTGACCGGGTGCGGGAATCGTTCGTGAATAATAGGAGAGGATAGTTCTCAGTCAAAAATTAAAACTTAAAACCCCTAGATTTTTGGTTGCTATCCAAGGAGTCGCGATTCTAATGCTCTCCACACCAGTTGAACAATATTACGCGGATGTGTTAAACCGAGTGAAATATATTCGTACATTGGATACTAGAGTGGAAGAATCAAATGTAAAGCGTCATTATGTATTTGATAGACCTCGCTACGTCCAATCATGTGTGAATTATTACGATTAAATATCTGAATAATTTGTTAATGGTTTTCGGAACGAGGCAAGCACACATTAACAGAAAAACCACAATAATGGTATTTCGGAACGAGGCAAAGAGAAAAATGGACTTCTGCTAAAAAGCCTACCTAAATACATACACGGTGACAGGGAGCAGTTTCACCATTAGGCACTGGTGGCGCAGACGACAGGGTTGGTCCGGCATCGGCTGCCACAGCTGCGGGCGAGATTGAAGTTCACGGTATCGGTCGCCGTACTGTGTTGTGAAAGGCAACGGGAAACCACCACATTATTCTCCCTAGAATATGCAGCCTTGTCTTGCATTCAAATGCAGTAGAATGGAAAGATATGTGCTGCAGTAAACCAATCCTAGGATTGAAATACTTTTGATGATGACCTGAATATGAAGTACTCGTAATTGGAAATGTGATCATGCTGAGCAAAAGTACTTTTTATGGTAAAAATATTGAAACTTTTATGAAATTAAAATGAAGATAGATGTAGGTAAGTGGTGTTACGGGTGGTGGAAAGGGAGAAGTTTTCATTTTAAGAATGGGGAGCAATTTGGCGTGAATAATTATTAGGAATAAATGGAGTTAAATGGATAAAAATAAATTAACGAAAAGGGGATTATGGGTAACAATGGAGAGAAGATGACTCTTTGGATCAAGTGTTGAGGAAAATATTCACTCGATGAATAAAACTGAAACACGAAGCATGATCAACCATAAATTGAATGAAGCAGTTTATCTTTTCTTTAAATTTCCGTCCTGTTTGCTCAATATACCTAGTGATACACTGCGAGCACTTTAATTCATACACTCCACTCCTCTCGTCTTTGAGAACTTTATCTTTAGTGTGGGATATCAAGTTATTAAGGCATGAATTATTGTGGAAAGGCATATTTATTTTTTTCTTTTGGTAAATTCTTGGTTTCTTTTTGAGAGATATTCCTAAGCTAAAAGTATTCGTCGCCACTTGACAGTGGGATCTTTCAAATGTTCGGGGTTGTAAAAGTTGCTTAACGCTATTTTAGAAAGTTTCTTCCGAGAAAGTTTATTTATTATTTCTTCTGGATAGCCATTGTTAACTGCTATCGTTATAATTACATCAACTTCCCTATTTATATTTGAACCTGACATAGGAATAGAGTCTAATCGGTGGTTCATTGCATGAAATGCCGAAAGCGTTTGGATGAAGAGATGCATTGAAAGGAATTACTTAATTTGTCCGCAAACATTTCCTTCCTAAAAATGGATTACCAACCTTTAGTAATTGATAGGTCGAGGAAATTCAGGGGACCTGTTTCTTCTTTTTCACATGTGAATCGTATATTAGGGTTGAGAGAATTTAATTGTGCGAGAAACAGTTTTAGTCGCCTTTCGGAACCTGGCCACACACAAGAGATATTGTCTGTAAGTAAAAATCACAACCAACAAAATACATTATTAATGAGAGCTGAGGAGAATAAAACTTTTTCAAAATTGTCTATAGAAATATCGGCCAGGAGTAGGGACAAGAGCGAACCCATGGCTAAACCATTGAATAACTGGAAATATTTACCGTTAAAAATAAAATAATTCTGGGAAACACACGTCTTTATTAATAAGTAGAGTTCACTAATAACTGGCACTGGGATGGATTTCCGAAGGAAGATGTCCTCAGCGAGGTTTACAGCTTCCATGGTTGGAGTAAAGGCTGCGTGCATCGAAAGAAACAAGTATGCAGTTTTTTCAGGATGACCTTTTCCATTAGTTAGTAATTCACTACACCATATTCCATGAAGAATTTGGTAACCTTCCTTTAATTAATAGTTCATTAAATCTCTTTGCTAGCATGTGGTTGGATCTGACACATTTGATACTAGCGGTCTGATCAGTATCCCATTTTTGTAAACTTTTGGTAGCCCGAAAAACCGTGATGCTGAGGAATTCATGTGAACTAATTTGAGCATTTCACAACTTTTAAATAACGTATCATTGGATTTTATCACTTTCTTAATTTCTTGTTGAAACTTGGGAGTTTCTCTGAACAAAGTGTTTCACTATTTTTGTCTCTGATGAAATCTTCGCATTTCGTGATGTTAGTATTTCCTCTAATACAACATCCTTTATCTGATTTTTGGATGGCATGTTTTTAGATGGCACTGAATGTAAAATGGACTTCAGGCTCCTTATTCTTGAAAATACCTTTGACTCCGAAAGCTGTAATTCTCTTTCCCTTCCATCTATATGTTAACCTTTTTAACCCTCCATCCTCCCTTCCCCTCTCTCTCAGAATATATATATATATATATATATCCACTTTTTTGGAAAACCCACAAACGTGTAATGTAAATTCACTGATAGTCATAACAAACACAGAAACCAAAACACACAAAGAGGGAAAACTCACTGGTTCTCGAATTTTCGGTGGTCCAACCACCTTTCTCAAGAGGAATTAGGAACAGAACTCATTTAAAGCATTAAAAGAACTCATTTTAAATTTTGTTCTGTTCCTAATTCCTCTTGAGAAAGGTGGTTGGACCACCGAAAATTCGAGAACCAGTGAGTTTTCCCTCTTTGTGTGTTTTGGTTTCTGTGTTTGTTATGACTATCAGTGAATTTATATATATATATATATATATATATATATATATATATATATATATATATATAACTTAGACAGCAACACACTCAGTCATATCTTATCTTCCGAAGAAGACGGAGCTCGAGTCCGTCGAAATTATCAAGATATTATTGTGAGTGTTCTTTTTATGTGTTCTCGTGCTGTGTGTTACTGTCTAAGTTTTTTATTCAACACTTCCGTGTTATTTCGAAGAAATCATCTATATATATATATATGTATGTATGTATGTATATATATAGCATTATATATATATATGCCATGTTGGCTTCTGTGAGGACCACCTTATAATGACTTTACACGTCGAAAGCGGAGCCGTGTTCTAAATAAAGTGCGTGGAATTACAATGTCAATAATTTTATTTCATTTTGATATTTTTTGGGATAGTACGTTTTGTATTGGATTTAGCTGTGCACCTCCTAAAGTCATTAATGCTGAATACCTATTCATGATACTGGTGATTATCAGTGTATTCTCATGCGTAAATAAAAAGAAACGAAAAATAACTTGGATTTGGTCACACGATATAAAAAAAAACAAATTTCCTACGATGAATTTTCAACGGGTAATCCTAAATTTGTTGGGAAAGCATCTTTTGAAAGAGAATTGATTAAGTGTTAACGTGACATCCGTTCTGCCCAAAGCCTAAGCCATCGCAAGGGACAACTAACACGCGGGCTAATGGCCATAAAAACTGTCCCTGGAGCTAATATATAACGGTGACTATGTATGCATACTATATATTATGCATTTCTTCCCATCTTTACTAATTCTTATAGCGTTTATTTAGCATCCGAACAGAATCCATTTTCGTGATATCCAAGGTGAACCAAAACGCCTGAAAACACGCCATGAATAAAAATTCTCGTCAATAAAAGACTAACTTTCACCGGCGCGGATCATTATTTGGAGTGGAGAAAAAGAAGGCGCGCGAGTTACTTAGCCATTCTTTATACTCCCGACACCCGTCACAAATAGGACTGTTCGTGAAATATGCCGTGGCGTCGAGAGAGAAAGAGAGAGGAAGACAAAAATCTCATTAGCCGTCCGAGAGGGCGATTGCGTCCACTAAGAGAAGGGTGGGAGTTGCGGGGGACTATTGGTGGAGGAGGACGTATTAAAAAAGATCGATGCTCTCTCGAGAACTCGACATCATCACTCCCTTTCCTCGCATACAATGCCAACGTCCGGGCGCCCACATTCATGGGTGAGAAAATTCGACGGTGGCGTCGGGGAGGGAGGAGGAATGGATGTCCAGCGTCACGGAATAAAACCCGGAGAGAGAAGTTCGGAGGGAGACAAATAAAATAAAATTAGAGGAAAATTTCCACTTTCTTGTTGGTCCCTTTTATGCCATGATGACGAAAAAGCAGGCTCTCATGGCAACACGCTGCTCCTGAATAATTACAGCTAACCGTGATGGAAGGGACGAACGACTAATGACACGGTCCTGGATGTGAATCGCTGTGAAGTCTCGCGTTTTAACTCGCTGGGAAAGGGACCAAAGTACTTTCCCAGTGACTTTCCGCCGTGGATATTTTCCGATTGTGTCAGGATAAATTATCGTATCTAGAATTTACAAAAATGCGTTTCTTTGAGTTAGAGAGTCAACAAATTCTATGGAACTAATTCTGACACTCAAAGGCATTTAGGAAAATGAATGATAGTTCAAGAGTTGTCAAAGAGAAAATCCGAAATTTCTAATTTCTTTCTATGATAAATCTTTTGGTTGGTGGTTTTTTCTTTGTTTTTACTTATCATTGTTCATCTTCACATCATTAGAATTATCATAACTACTTAATGATCCTCATTGGCAATTGCTTACTTGTATCCAAAAAAAGAAGACTTTTTGAAAGGTCGCTTACAAAGGGTAGTCATAGATCGTGTTAATCCTAGTGCGGAAGAAATCGCTTCAGGTGTCCCAGGGAAAAGTCATCGGATCTATTTTACGTTAAGGTTATTAACTTCGTGGTTAATAGTTAGCTACTTTTATATGCTGACGATTTAGATATTTAAAGAGATATGCTTAGTCCTGAAAATAAAGTAGCTTAATCAGGTTACCTGAATCCAAAATAATGTTGGTACGACACTTGGCAATAAGAACTAAACTAAAAAATGTGCGTGGTGATAATTTTTTGGAATAAGAGTAGGTCCCTCCCGAGCACCTGCTGCATCATGAGTATCGAAGTAGAAAGTGTAGACTCGATTAAATACTTAGACGTTACCCTCACCCACGACCTCTCCTGGGTGAAACATATATGGGGAATATATGGACCAACTAACAAAAAATTAGAATTTAGTCGAAGAGTATTGGGGAAATGCGATGAAAAGATCAATGTAGGCCTCATTTGGCCTACTGAGCGAAATGGGGAGGGAGGTTAGTACATATATTGGATCATCATGAAGTTGGGATTGCTTACCGCATTAGATCGCGTTCAGCATAGGGGAACTAGACTTGTAAAATGTTATGATAAACTGAGTGGCGATTCAAATTCTTGAAGGATTCAGATTGTTCTGCATTAATTGTAACGATGTCTCTTTAGCAATAATGTTCAAAATATACTATTACGCCAACATACTACAGTGGAAGAAATTATTTCAATAAAGTTAGAGAGATTAAATGTATAACAATAGATTCAAGATGAAATTTTTCTCAGAAACGATAAGGGATCTGAATAACTGTTTCCTACGACGCTAGGTGGAGAGATTATTTTGCTTTTTGCGTTCCTACAAGCCCATTATGCTGTTATTTTCATCTAACCTTAGACTATTGCTCTTCTTACTGTTAACAGCTCCTCTCGTATGCATAGAAAATTATATCTCAATCATAGACCGTAGGGCATAAACCTTTAGTTAATATGAGGTATCACAATGAATCTATCATATCCTTGATCTGTCAATCTCTATTACTAGTCAAAAACATTAATTCGGTATATTAGGAAACGTACTTAACCAGATCCTCTTGTCTAAGTTGGAGGCAGATTCCCTTTAGGGATGACGTTGAAATTGTACCGTTCACCCCATCGTGCTGCGGTGGGAGAGATCCTGTCAGTAGAGTTGGAGAGATTGAGTGTGAAATGGATGGATTTCGGTTGTCATTCTTCCCGCGAACGATGGGGGATCGTAATGGCTGTGTTCGGGCACGCATGGGAGGAGAGAGTGTTTTTTTCTAGGTGCCCTGGTGTGTAGTCATTGTCTCGTCTGCCTTAGTGGTTAGTGTGTGTGTGTATATATATATATATATATATATATATATATATATATATATATATATATGTATGTATATATATATATGTGTATATATATATATATACACACACACACGAGAGTTGCTATTTATATTTTCATCCTAATAATAAAAAACAGTAATTTAGTTTTGAAAATGCCTTTGTTGTTTTTCGAAGTATTCTCCATGATAATCGGTACACTTTTGCATGCGCTATAACCGATTTTTGTTACACTTTTTCCACTTCGATTAAGGTACCTCCAAAACAGCTTCTTCAGAGGCCGGAAAACGTTAGCCACGCAAGTATTACTTGAAAAACGGGAATAAAAAGAAGTTATTTGGTGCCAAATCAGGATTGTATGGAGGATGACCCATCAATTCGACGTTTTGGCCTGTCAAATAGGTAGTTGTTTCAGCCGATCTGTGAGAGCTTGCATTGTCATGATGAAGATTGATCCTTCGTTGCCGCTTCTTTTTCCGTATTTCACCAAGCACTTCTGGCAAACAAATGCTCGTGTAACATTCAGAATTCCCGGTTCTACGTTCCTCTAACGGTACGGTTGCCACATGACCAGTTATTCCGAAGAAACAGGCGATCATTTGCTTCGATATGCTTCGTGCACGAATCACTTTCGTCGGATTAGGTTTGTCTTGGAAGACCCATACAATGAATTTCTATCTTGTTTCGGGTTCACACGCATAGATCCAAGATCCGTCACCTGTGAAGATGCTACACACAGTTTTTGATGCACCGCCATTGTATTTGTTGAGCATTTATTTGCACCAATTGACACGAGCATCGTTTTGAGCTTTTGTCAAATTATGCGGGATCCAACGCGGACAACTCTTTTTCACGGCTAAATGTTCATGCAATATCTTATTGATGCTCGTCATACTAATTCCCAAGGATGCCTCAATCTCACGATAAGTCACACGACGACCTTCCTTAACTAGTTTTTGCACCACATCAATGTTTTCTGGCACAATGGATTTTGAACGACCTTCACGACTTCACACACGCCGAGCAAACGGCAGCCAAGATGGAAATGTCATATCAGCGTTTCACAGAGGCAAAGAATGGGGATTCATCGCCAAAAATGGAAGTCAGCTGATCAATGCACTCCTGTCTTGATAATCCTCGTCGAAAGTCATAAGAAATCATCGCACAAAATTGTTTGCGAGTTAACTCCGCTTTTTCGCTGAGACAAAAGTTTCGAATCAATGTAAACACAAGTTATGATCAAACGGCAAAATGTACTGAAGAAAGTTAGCGTTAAAAGGGTCAAACTTTCATAAGGAAACGTCAAATGGCGCCTAAAGCACTTGGTGTTGTCAAGGCTCTATATAAAAATATCAACCCTCGTATGTATGTGTTTGTGTATATGCATGTGTGTGTATATATATATATATATATATATATATATATATTCAAACTTAAAAATCCCGGATAAGGAAATATTTTTACATTTGTGATCTGCTCAAAACCACCTTCCCCACCTTTCCTGTGTTGGTCTTTTATGTGTTTTCATATCCCCTTTCCTTATATGTCTATTTCTATGTGCGAAAATAATATATGTATATATTATTTATTATTATATTATATTATTATATATTATTATTATATTATATATATTATATTATTTTTATAATATATATATATATATATAAAGTCACTTTCTTGAAAAACCCACGAACGTTCACAATAATGTAAATTCACTAACTAGTCGACACAAACACAGAAACTAAAACATATAAAAGAGGGACTCACTGGTTCTCGAATTTTCGGTGGTGCAACCACCTTTCTCAAGAGGAATTAGGAACAGAACTAGTTCTGTTCCTAATATATATTGCCATACCAACCATAACATACTATATCAGCATCAACATCCGTTTCCAGATTAACATCCATGGAAAAGAACAATTGTAACTGTAATTTAATACGAATATTCATATTAAAAGACAGATAATCCATCTATCCATCATCCAGCTTTTAATTAGCGAAAACAAAAATCAACATAGACTCTTGTAGTCAGGAGTGTATAAATTTCAATGTAATGACTGAAACTCAGTGCATATTCATCATACTAGGCGAAACTTCAAAAAAAGAATCGCAGAAGTTTAAAAACTGGTTTTTGCTAAGCAATTGTTTATAGCTTAGAATAAATGAAGCATTTAAGTTTTCTTCTGGCAGTCCCTACTAATTTTTCATTTGAAGGAATCTCCATGTTGTGGTACAAATTGTAAATTCTCGCACATGAGTACGGAATGAGTGGTACTATAGAGCGTAACTGTAACAATTAGAATCGTCTGAATTGCTTTTAGAGTCTCGGCTCGCGGCTAAAAAATGGAACGCTTGTCACGGGGAGGGGATAGTTTTAACAGACTCCGTGGAAAGGTTGAATCTGCTATATGCATTAGCAGGAAATTAAAGTCCATTGAACATTTAGTCGAAGTCTTTTCTATATTCATAGCATGAAAGCACAAAACTCGTCGCCGAAACTCTCAATTTTCTACTTTTATCGAGTGACGACAGCATTTCTATAGGAAAATGCTGCTCCATTTGCTTCCAACCTCCATTAATGTTAATTAAACCAAGGGTGAAAGTACTGAATTCAAGAGTTTCATTGAAAGGATTCTGTAGCTTTATTCGTGTACTCTGGGGAATAGATTCTGATTTCCAAAACGAGCGCCTCGGAAAATTCCATCAGCGATACTCCATTCTGGTAAACATAGCTACTTCCTTCTATAAGCCGCTCAAAAATATCGTTAACTATTGAACCTTCACAGTTTCATAAGAAGTGGTTCCTTACGTTCGAAATTTGAAAACCCTCCCGTTTTCTTCAGTCAATCCATCGACCCTCGTTGATTTTTCTCCTTCAGCTGAAAACTTCCTCACATAATATTAAGGTATATTTTATTTCACCTTTCCAGCATTTACCCGCTATTTAAATGAAATTTTGACCGATCCTGACTGAAATAATGATATACACGTCATTTCCAATAGCAATAGTTAGGCTTCAGTTGAACTTTTGCTATTGATACAGTAATTCTCACTGAAATAATGATACGTATACGTCATTTTCATTAGAGTAATCTTCAATATTGGTGACAACAATTATCCATTCCTCACTAGTCAATTTTATCATTAGATAAAAGATAGATATCAGAACGACCGGTTTATGTATAGAAAGGAAATATAGAGGAGTATATTGGTCCAGGATTATTAAATAGAGAGATAGAAAAAGGGAGTTTAATGCAAACAAGTTAGTAGCCACAGTATTCCCCTCATCATTATTAAAGGGAGAGAGTGGAAAGATGGAAGAACAGGAGTTTTTTTTAACTTAAACGCAGTGTTTATGGCAAAGGAATTTCGTCAGAGAATTCAAATAGGTTGACTTTAATCCTTATTACGAAGAAGAGTACAGAGGTAGTGTGAGACGACTGGGTAACGATAAGTTCAATTTCACATCCAGCAATATCAATTTAATTAATAATTAATATAATAGTTAATAAGTAGTAAAATATTAAAGCAATGCAATAGTTAAAAAATAGTCCATAGGTGAAAATCATTTTGGATTCAAAAAGGGAAGAGAAAGTGAGGCCATTACAGTTACACACCTAATAGAAAGTAACAGCAAATATATTCAGAATTGGTTTGTTTACTACGCAAATTTTGAAGTACTGAACCAAGTAGAGTGGAAAAAGGCGATGGAAATATTTCGACAAATTCGAGTTATATTGAGAGTTTGCAGCAGAGCTATTTGCAGGGGAGTGAGGAAGAGTTGGCCGTTATCACCAGTACGATTTAACATACTTGTAAATGCTCTGAGGATATTTCAAAATTGGGAACGGATTTGAGCTGGGAATAAAAGCGGGAGGCTAGACAATTAAATCTGTTAAATTGGCAGATAATCGAGCAGTAGTGAGTCATGGAGCTAAGGGATTGAAGTTGTTTTTAAAATTACGAAGTACCTTGCATGCCACTGTTGGAATGTGCGGCAAGGTATGATTTCCACACCTTTGACACAAAATTCTTTTCCCCCGAGCGTGGTCGTATAATGTTATTTTGATCTCTTATCGTTCATTTTGTTGAGTTCTCTACGATAAAAATGCGAGCGCAATGGAATGAATATTAACTAGAGCAAAAGAAAGCAATATAATTCTCGATAAATAGGAAAGGTGATGTAAGCATTAAAGAATTAGGCGGGAATGGCCTAGAACAGATGGAGCAGTTCGTTAACTTGGGCGGTATTTTAGTGGCAAAGAAGCATGGTTGTGGAAACATTCACTAGAAGAGGAACATTGAATACAAACAAGACAAACTCACACTTCTTCTTTCTCTCTGACACCTCTACTTCCCCCACGACTCCAACCTCCGAGCTTCCCTTCCTTCTTTAACCTCATAAACCAAACGAATGATTGTAACTTCGCACAATAATAAGCCAACTTTTACTGAAACGCTTCGTGTTTCTGTTTGGTGTAATTATAAAAAAAATTCCTTTTCGTTATGGATATGAAAAACCTCCACGAAGTCACTCTTTTAATGTCAAAGCTAACTAACTGTACTAAATTTTAGTAAAATTTTAAAACATCACATTTTTTAAATTAAACAAATAACTTTTTTCTTGATATTCATCATTTTACCGTAGGTTTATTCAAGCGAAAACGTATCGAAACATTTCGACAGAGGATTGTGATGTGACCGGTTAATCTAAAAAAATTCACTAGACGAGGCTTTCTCTTCGGGCATTTCTGAGTGCAGTACTCATAGACATACTACTTCACCAAAAAAGGTTATTGATACCTAAAAAATACCAGTATATTATCATCTTGTTTTGCACAGCACATATTTTGTACCGTTATCTGATACCTCCATAGCATTTTATATATTCTCTCTCCAATGATTAATATTTTACATCCTAAGAATTACTCATTGTACGTGTATGTCTTGCAATAGCAAATATAATAGTTAAACATACCTAGATCTGAACTATAAATTAATGACACAAAATGTGATAATCGGGCTTGTAAAAACAATAATAACGAAAATTTTGCATTTTAGACGTATTTTTATAGGAAGTCACAGCGATCGGACATTCATTCCATTGGACGTGATTTTTAAAGTAAAGCATTACAGTAAAAAATTCATTGCATATCATACTTATGAATATGATACAAGTAAACCTGGAGTTAAACAAAAATAGGACCCGGTAGAACGGACCACCGGTACGTTCTCCCCATCCCTAACCCTTTGTATATTTGAAACTTCTACTTAAAAGTGTCGTTTTCTTTTGTAATATTTTTTTTCTTTCGTACTTGAGCATAATTTATTTTTTATGGCGTGCGCCAAGCCATCTATTTTTTGCTAGACTTAAGTATAACGTCTCATGGGAAAAATTGGAAGGAAAATAAGGTGAACGCCAATTGTTTACACCATGATCTGGCTGGTTGACGGCTTTGATTCCCCGTGAATTTTGGAAAAAAAAGTAAAGAAAACGTCGTGTTCAATTCCAAAGCTCGTTAATCCAACGAATTCGGTTGAACACAAAACAGAGTGCGTCAGATAAGCCAAAGTAAGGGAGAGAGGTACCCGGAGCGCAGTCTACCATTGCTCAACTCCAACAGTCTGTTCCATGTCCTATTTTAACCGGTCATTATTCGAATATTTTATGGCCTTTCCCCCCTTTACGATCACGACTTCAAGAGGGTAAACCCACTTAATGCACTGCCATGTACAATTACGCCTATGAGAGAAGATATTTAAACAGTTTTACCAAACCAAATATTCGAGAGTTGTTACGGAAATAAACTAAAAATACATGAATCATTATTATAATTACGCTTGGTTAGGTTCCCATCATAGTGAACTTGAAATATAAAAGGAAAATGCCGTGTATTTATATAGGCATCGTGGTAATACCCAGCCGATTTTGTATTATATTAATTGCAATGTCAGAAGTATATGGGAATATTTCGGCACGTCATTTTACATTGCGTGTTTTGAAACTAATTCATATACTCATGGCTGCCATTATTTTTCCCTTGTTACTATGGCATTTATCAAGATTCACTATACAAACCCGAATCGGTTGCCAATGTATGAACTAATGAGACCGTACGGTATTAATGTACCCTGAGTATATTTTCTGACACGTTTGAGAGACGTCATTCAGTGTTAGGCTCTAAACTGTCCAATGAAATTACCGACAGTATCAACTTTTCCCCTATTAATCGAGTATTCTTAATTAATTACCAATTCTTAATGGATATGGCCCCAAACCATAAGTAGATCATAATGCGAATGGGAACATAGCTTAAGCTAACGATATGGATCTGTTTAGCAGGCACAAGCCACATAAAACCAGGAAAAAACCGCCATCATAATATATCAACGGATCATGTAAAAAACAGATATCTTTAAGCATTTGCATGTGATAATTTAATAGATGACTCTATTAAAAGAAAAGACTTGAGATTTATATTTAGTAATACTGAAATTTGAAGCAATTCAACGAATACTGTCTCAATATAAAAAGTTTTATTCACCACGAGCGACTAACTAAAACTTCTTGAAGATTTTTTCTTGACATTTAAATGTGAACATAGTGCATTAAATAAGTGTAAAAGAGAATAATGCAGAATGAAATAATCAGATGGACAGATTATCTCCTCAAATGACTTTAAATATGAGAGAGAACAGGAAAATATGACTTTCAAGAAGAAGAGAACTACAGGGTACGTTCCAAACTTAATGAAATTAAATTTCTCGCGTCGTTCATATTGAACGGAGTGGGGTCAAATTACTTGGAATAGCTGGGAAGGTCGCTAAGCTTTGCCGTGAACTCAATTTCAGTGCTCTCCAAGCTGTGTAAAAGCGTCAGGATGTCAGTTATTGTAAACCTCTGCCCGCCGACCGTGTCACGCAAGACCAACTGAGGGGAAATTTCAAGTGAACTTTTGGAACGTATTGAAAATGACCTGATTATTTGGACAATATTATGAAGTCTGGTTTTTTAATACGACACAGAAACAAAACGCCAAAGCTCTGATTGGCCCTGCAACCAGTCCTCCAGGCCCAAAAAGGCAAAAATCAGCTAATCCAAATTGAAAACAATGCTCATTGTCTTTGTCGACAGTAAAGGAGTGGTCCATAGGGAGTTTGTTCCTAAAGGACAGATAGTTAACGCTGTCTACTACGTAGATGCGGTGGAAAGACTCCGAAAAAGGGTCATCAGGACGAGAAAAGACGTCTCCGCTACCTGGCAACTCCATCACGACAACGCTCTACGAGTCCGCAAGTTCCTGGCCAAACATCAGGTTCCAACGCTGCCCCATCCCCTTATTGTTCTGACGTTTCCCCACTAGTCTTTTTTTTGTTCCCTCTGATTAAGGCAGCCCTGAAAGGAACCCGTTTTTCGTTCAGAGAAGAGGTCCAATCAGCCGTGACAAATACCTTACGAGAGGTCCACAAAGATGCTTTCCAGGGTGCATACCGGTCATGGCAGAGAATGTGGAAAAAATGTGTTGAGGCCCAAGGTCAGTACTTTGAAGAATTTTAAGTGTTTGTGCAAATCTGTTCTATAAATTACTTAAAAAAATGAAAGCATTACTTTTGGAACGTGTCCTGCATGGAGAATGAAATAAGTTATAATGATTTGATTCATTTTGTAATTGAACGTCACGTTTTTAAAAGAAAAATCTTCAAAATTCGAGTGAATATTTCTGTGCCATCAACAATTGTGCTTCAATTCTTATTTTATGTCACTACTTAATATCCCAATTTCTGATAAGCCATAATATGTACTTAATGAAACGTCAATTACTTTATATTGTGCATACAAGTATAGAACCCAGCAAAATAATTTTGAACGTTAAACACTCAACCTAAAGCTATTATGACCAGAAGTCTATTTCATTGCCTGTATATTGGTTTAAATTATTTTATACAACTTCCTGGTTTAGACTTTTTATCTACCTGAAAAGGGAATGTATTTGCGAGCTTTGAGCAGTTTCCAAAGGTAACTATGTTGTGCTCACCTTAACGCTGTGATCTTCGGATATTCGATGGGTCTTCTGCGGAAATTGGGACGTAGTTCTCTTTGGAGCGCTAATTTTGTCACATAGAATTTTTCTGAATTTATCTAGAAAATTTCCGTTGTTTATTTAAACTTACAAGTTAAAATTTAACGGGAAATTCGCCGGAATTTTATTTTCGAAGGCACCTTCGAGGCTAACAGAAGCTTACTGCCTGCAACGTCTCGCTAGTTCGTTCCAAGTGAAGTAATTAAGCGGACGGAGCAACAAAATACCGAAAAAATCAGTCCTGTGGAAACTTCATGAAGCCTTCTTACCTTAAAGTCCTTGCCCGACGTCAGAGAGAGAGGAAAAAATAAGGAAGCTAACGACATGCTTCCTTGCGCGATAATCAAATTATGGTTCCGAGAGAAAGGCAAGGGGTTGTTGGTGGAAGGTGGATGTGGCGGATGGTTGCGGGGAAGGGGCGGGAGAGTATAGAGCGGTGCCTAAGAGGCATTTCTTATTTTATTCTAACCGTACGGTGAGGACGGCCCTCGAGGAAATGAAAAATTGAAGGAAACCAACTGGATAGTCTTCCCGGGAGATTACCTGCCGTCGATTTTGCTTCCCATCATATGCTCTTCATATATATATATATATATATATATATATATATATATATATATATATATAACTTTTGGACGGCACAATATAACACAGAATAAAACAGATAACACGTAAAAGAAGGCCTCGGAGTAGGCCAAAAGCTCAAATCATCTACAGTGCGAGTGTCCTTTTACGTGTTATCTGTTTTATTCTGTGTTATATTGTGCCGTCCAAAAGTTATATATATATATATATATATATAATTATATATGTAGGTGATTTCTTCGCAGTAACACGGAAGTGTGAAATACAAAACTTAGACAGCAACACACAATATAAGAACACATAAAAGGAACACTCACACGTTATTTCGTATACACAAGAGTAAAGTGGAGGACTAGTTTATGAGAGATTCGCAGGGACTGAGAATCAGCAATTTGCAGTAGTAATTATATGCAAATCGAATGATAACAGTCTCTCATTACAATACGAACTCTGTTTTGAATACTTTCACTCTTATAAACTCTAGATAACTTTAAATCTCGAATCTGAAGTTTACCTTTAATCTCATAAAAAGTGAGTAGGATGAAATAGCTTGTCGTCTGCATAGACTGACATATTTTTTAACATTATGAGTGGATTTTAAGTTGATTTTCTTTCCGTCAGAGCTTCTGTATTTTTTTATATTAACACATTCGAAAACTAATTGGGTATATATTTTCTCTCATGCTTTCAATTTCTGTGTCCAGCGGGCAACTTCCACCATCTCCTGATGCCCACTTATTTTTTATGAGTAGCATTCGCTAAGCTACCTACTTCGCCGCAGCGAGTAATTCGACATTTCTTGTGCCAAATCCGTGGCTCTAAAACTGGTGGGAAACTGGCGATTCCATCCATTCCTAGTTGTACAAAGTGGTGCGGGCTGCCACCTACACGTCATGAAAGGTCACCAGCTTTTAAGGTGAAAGTCAGGGTGACGGGACAAGAAGGTGGAATGGGAGAGGAAGGGTCAATCGGAGCCCACCCTTTTCTTCCGGGCCGAAGGAAGCACGGCTCTTCCCAAATGTCAGTGTTCCACATCCGTCGCTAATTAACAAGGCGGCTACGAGCGGGCCTTCCAGGCATGATCGATCACCAAAGCAGTGCACACACGAGCGGGCAAGCTCACGGCGTGCCACTCTCGCAGGACGTGCCCCCGCACCCTCGCTCTCTCTCTCTCTCTTTCCTCCTATCCCCCTTCTCGGCCTCTCCTCTCCCTCCGGGGGCAAAATTTGCCCGTGGACGATCACTCGACATCCCCGCTGAATTATTGGAAGCGACTGGGTCCACTCAGGGATGCACCACCTCCTCATCCCACACACCGCCCCCTCTACGCAGCCCACACACCCGCGCGCCTGCCGCTTTCCCCTCTCCTCCACCTCCTGTTCCCTCCTTCCCGCACGCTCCACCGCTCTTCCCACCTCTCGGAGCTAGTTCACGTCATCCAGCTCCCCGAGGCCGTCATCAGCCTTCAATTTTATTTTTCTCCTTCCCCGATCACATCCGCTCATTCTTTCTCTATGACACACACGCACAGTACTCGCTACTTGCACTTCGAATCAGAACCGGTTCGATCAGAACTTTTTGACGCTCATTCGCGACTCCGAATCTTTTTATTGGCGTCATTCGATGAGACGATTAATATTTGATAACACGGTACCAAGGTCTCTCAAGGACCACAAAAAAGCAATAGAAATCCGTTTCATCTCCGCGCAAACAGGTTTTCAGAAAAGTTTGAAGTAATTCATACGACTCGCGACCTTTAATGCCAAATTCTACTACTTGAATGTAGACTTTTGAATGGTGGAAAATAAATAAAATGGATTTAGCTCCACCTTCGGCGCTTTCATCATATTTTTGCTAAATTAAAAAGCAGGCTTCGTTCAGTATAGTTTTACCAATAGCAAAGAAGACTACAGTACTGTATTAAGTTGACTGTAAACATTTTTAATTGTTGAACTTTATGAAATTCCATCTTCACGTCAAAAAAATCCAAATTTTGTTTTGATTTTTCTGTCAGAACACAGTAAGTTTGCACGAAACTATCACTGTGATTACGAACTTGTAGAAGGGACTGCGTACATTTACGTAGACATTAACCGCGATTTCCCTTGTTTCCAGGCGCTTATCTTTTCCCTAGCTTTAGCTCCTTTTCCTTCGTTTCAACCTGTTGTAGCAGTATTTAATAAGCACCCTTTTCCATTCAGTCTGGCTGGAGGATTGGAAAACAAAATCCAAATATGTATTTCAGGACATAAGTAGATATTTTAGGCATACTGAAATATCAGATTGTTCAATTTTTTCAAATAAAATTCATTATGATCAAGTAATATAGCTGGTCCACTTCGATTGAGTATGGAATACTAAATGCAATGACGCATCGCAATACAAAAGAGCAAACAATGGTTGCCCTAGTGAAGTGAGACAATTATGACTACCATGCATTATTGTTTATATTCGAGTTATATTTGTTCTTCTTATACTTCTTATCACTCAGAAGAAGAAGATAGATAAATAAAACAATGACACTTGGTAGCGAAAAAGTTAATGGGAAAACTTATCACATGTAAATTTTGTTCAGCGGTTTAGGTACGGCATTTATATAGCTTCTGATAATCGTACAAAAGAGTTGGAAGATGACCTCGAAAATTCCTGCAATCAAAATAAGATTTTCTTTTTAGTTACTCGGGTTTAACGCAATTCGACCACCGTGGATACGTTAGTTGAGGTGAAAGGACTATCCTCATCACGTCACGTGATCACCTCCAAAACAGTCTACCATAAACGTACCCTGTGCTAGAATAATCATTGAGAACTGCCCTAATGGACACCTGTTAATTTCATGCGTTGATTACTTAGCCTAAAAGTGATTACGTAATCTGCGTTCATCGGTTTGAAACCTTCGGCTGCTTGGTTACCAGCTACGACAGAAATTTATAAATAGCATGAAATTTTCTCCAGACAGTTATTATCGGGTTATGAGCATCACGCAAGCAAAGTATTTTGGCATCATAGTTTTTAAGCATTTTATTGTCCAGAGAAACCGCCTTTCTTAGTGTGTTGGTGGTAAAGTAAACTTTTTCAGCTAGTGGTGTGAGGCTGTAACAAGAAATAAGAACGTAGAAAATTGTTGCAGGATGTGGCACTGTCCGTTAAAAATATACCTCCATGAAGTCGTCGGCGGTTATTTTATTCAAACAAAAATTCATCTAAGGTGAACTACCCCTGTGTATTCTCGAAATGTGCCTTAAAGATTAACCTTTCGAGTTTCAGACAGCAATAGGTCCCGAAATCCCTCGGTAAAAGAACCAGTGAAATTCACAGTTAGAAAATTTGATGATTTGGGAATTTTCCTTTCAAATTAATCATTCATTCAGTAGCATAAATAGTCAATCTAACGATCTAAAGCCGAAGTGGGACATGGAGAAAAATACATCCGACATCTTTAATATGAATTCTGGAAAAGGAATTAAGTCGCTCTAATCTCCTCTTGTTTTTGGCTTCCAATAATTGTTTTGCCGTTATCTAAGGTCTAGAAATAAAACGTTGAATTGTGGTATTAAATAAACACTTTGCTTTTATTTAACGTGCCTTCATTGGATAAGATAGTATAGAGTCTTGGTTAGCGCACGTAAAGTCTTTGCCCTGGACGGTATACTGGACTTGTGTGGCATTGTATTCCTCAACTCATAAAAAGAGCCTGTGCTTTGTTCGATCCCGAAATTCGAAGATCCTCTGTTTGAAGGAGGGTCATCTTATTATTCTACAATGAAAGACGATAAATGTCCAAAAATGCAAATCGATTCGGACAATATCCTCGATTATCATTCAAAATGGCAACATGAGTAGGACACTGAAAATAGATGCGCACATCATGTGTTGGTCGTGACCATTTTACCCTACGTTCGGCAAGAGTAGTCGAGGCAGAAAAGGGAAACGAGATAAATGCAAGATAAGCTTCATCACAAAATTGCTAATTCTCAAATATCATCGTACCGACTTAGTTAGTCGACATAAAGCCATTAGAATTTTAGTGCAAAAACATTGTGAAAGTTACATGATTTATTCGAAAAGGTCTTTCTCTGCTTTTTATTTTTTAGAAATGTGAAAAAATATATATATATATACAATATATATATATATATATACAACTGAAACAATTCGTTGACACATCTATAATTATTTAATAAACATGTGGAAATATCGTAATGAATTTCAAGGATGTAATTGTGTGCACATGCACACCCACTCATATATGTTTGAATATATAATTTATTATCTTTGCCACAAGGAGACAGCGTGAGAAAACAAAATAGAAGAATAAACTTACTATGAACACGTATCTTTCGGAGCATCTACGTCTTCATCAGCGAGATACAGTGATGAGTGAGTGTGGTGGTGAATATTTGGAATGGGACAGAGGAAGAGCTGAAAGGGAGAATAGGTAAGTGAAGGAACGAGAGAAGTCGATTATGCCGTAAGGTTATAAACCAGTGACTTAAATCTA
This sequence comes from Hetaerina titia, assembly GCA_037158775.1. Classification (NCBI taxonomy): domain Eukaryota; kingdom Metazoa; phylum Arthropoda; class Insecta; order Odonata; family Calopterygidae; genus Hetaerina; species Hetaerina titia. Next base: position 92,436,415 of record CM073769.1, on the reverse strand, counting down.
AATCGCGGTTTTGAAGGTCTTTGTGGACCATATAAAAGTGAGCTCTCAGGCATATAGGTGCGTCTATAAGGGAGACAGTGGGAGGCAGTATTTTTTTAAAATGGAGAAGCGGAGTATTTATCAAAGTTTTTAACATGAGAATGGGCTTGAATAGAAATAGGAAGGACTAGGGCAATGCACTTTGCCGACAAACGAAGATTCTAACAATAACGGGATAATGGAGTGGTAAATTATTCAAGGTAGAAATAGGGGCGGATGTTATATTGAAGGAGATAATGCTGTAGGTTTTGGCATTTTGGCCTTTAATACAATATTTTAAGGACGAAAAGATTTGTTTAAGTTATTAGCATCCAGGTATTGGCATGGAGTGGGACAGCTTGTAAGGTTGGCAGCTGAAGAGAGAAAGAGTGCGGAGGAGGGGTCATGTCTCGCATCTTGGACATTGGCAAAGGCGTGTGGCAAGAAAGAAATAGAGAGAGAGGATGAGATTTTTTTAATGTTTATTATGGAAATATTACGAGTTAGGAATTTTTTTAATTAAGCAGTACCAGTGAATTGACTCGTACGTCTATAATTATTCAGAACTCTATGAGATCACATATATTTACCGGTCAGCAATAAATACGAACGTATTGTATCTTTATACATTTTAATTATAATTTCAAGTTATTACTTCATTATCAAAATATTCACATCTATACCCATATGCCTAGGAATATCTACTCACTTAATTTTCTTCTTATTACGCAATTTTGACGACTGTTTCTCATTTCTATCAGTGTCAATGGAGACTCAATGTTTCATAAAATTTTAATACTATATCATTAAAATATTTTTGTGTTTGTACAGATATATTTTTTAGTAGATCAGGATGTAATTTGCGCAATTAATTTACAAATTTCGGCTGTGAGCAGCCAATTAATTAGATTTTCCATTGCTACATAATGTACAGGGTACATACTATAACCAAGAAAGCGCTAAAATTTCTCATCTCGTGGTCATTCTGTTGTGAATTTCCTATAGATTTACCAACCTACTTTTATATTAATGAAACCTCATCTGCCAAAGAGGATAGATAGAACGAGTTACATAGCTGTTTTAGTTTTGATGAATACACATTCTTCCTAGTCTTTCCTCAAAAATGATATTTCCTCAAAATAATATTTTTTTTTGTTTTTGAATTATCAAAAAATAGTGAGAATAGGGATATTAATTTTCCTGAGAAACCTTAATTGTTTCTGTTCTGACCTTGCAATCCAATTTCCAAGCAACATTCAAATATTAATGCATGTGCATCGATAATCATTAAACTTAACAACATGAAATATGACCCTGGAAATAGGAACAGAAATAAGTTATCAAAGTCAGGATTCGTCAATTGTACAAATTAATTTTTGCACTTAGGCAATTAAGGATACAAAGTTTTGTTCGAAATAACCAGTGCATTTATCTACTCCAAAACATCAGCACATATCTTAGTACTCCACAGAAAGATCTTTTTATTTATGTTCCTCGCTCACGCCCCATCCTTAGTCACGCTCAGCGGAGTGGTGCAGAGTTAACCTTCAAGAGAGCTCATAGAAAGAGATTCAAACTAAGGAGCGACCTTTAGGTCTCCTTTATCTGATAGTCTCCTGTTGCCCTTAAGGGTTAATGGGGTAGGTCAAAAAGAGAAAAAATATAGACTTGGATTTCGTGAACCCATTTCCTCATTTTATAATTCTTTTACTCAACTCTGATATTCCCACCTACACTCCCGTACGCAAAAAGACACCCACAAGGCTGAGATTTCTCCATTCTCTCAAGGTACTTCTTTAGAAAGTTATAGTAATTTTTCAGCAAAAACTGGAAAAATATCGACAAATATGTTTCCAATTTTATTCCAAGACGAATAAATGGCATAGGGCAATACAAGACGAATAAAAAAATCATGACTTTTTACCATTTTGAAGATAAATCGTTATCGCAGGAATGACAACTGAAGGAAGCTATTCTATACCGCTAGGAAAAACGGCCGCGTTCTCAACATGTGCCTTGAGTGACGGGTAATAGAGACTGCTATCCAGCTAATTACGCAATAAATTTGAAATTATTTTGATTCTATTATAATTATTAAATTTTGAAAATTGATATTAATAATTATATTACTCCCTATTGAATGTTGATACCTTTGCGAAATACATTTATTATAGTCTGTTAATTTCTATTATGTAAATGCTGTTTGGAAATTTTCTAGTCAGTATTAAAAAACACATTAGTACAATACCGACTAGGTTTCTTACAATTCTTTTAATGTTTGTTGACACGGTTTTCTTTGTGACGCGATATCATCACCTGATTCAAATTCGTACAAAATTAAAAGTATTATGGGATACCACATGAGTTTTAGCTTGCTTAACATTAGAAAATAATACCAAGTGTGTGTATTTTGAAAATGTGCAAAGATAGATTCCAGTATTTTTTGTTTTTTTTTGTGTTGCTGTCAATACAATTACAGTAAACCACTGTAAAAGATGTAATTACTGACACTAAAACAGGTTGAGCTCGGAAAGTACGCCTTTTTTCCGTTAATGTTATGCGCGATAAAGCATTCCACCTTAGCTCATGGGGAAGGTCTTTGAATTTGCTGATTAGGTATGGCGGAAGAAACGACGCAAACGGTAAGATTAAAGCGACGGGGGAGATGAAGGATGAAGCCTCGACGGGTTTTAAGTTCCTCCATTCAGTCACACTCCTCGAGTAGAGGCTTTATAGCTCTCCGTCCGGAAATCCGAGGAAAGAAACCATTACTGAAGCTAGTTCGGTTAACGCAAACGACTTTTGGAGTCGCAGAAAATTTTCTTCTTTTTTTTCTTCACTCGTGACCTCTCTATCGTCGCCAACGATCTAAGGATAAAGCTCTTCTGTAATAAACCAATTACGCGACGGGCGAAATTTCTTGTTATGTACGACCATTCCATAACCTTATAAAATATCCCTGGAATAATTTAAAGTATTTAAAAAACAAAAAGAAAATAAACACGAGATGATAGGGCATCTCTCCATCCACGCCTCCCGTGATTTCAATTAATCCTCCTCTCCATAATTAGAGTTTCCTGTTCGCGTGAATCATGAACGTGGTGAGCTAATGGCGTGCGCCTGACTGCGACGACTTCGATTCCTCACCGGTGCACCCGACGTGTTTTGTCGAAACATTGCCATGACATCCCTCCCCGTCCGCTCATTTCTTCCTACACAGAGAGGTCTGGGATTTTAAGGGAGAGGAAGCGGAATATAGGATCGGCCGAAAGGAAGGTAATACTCCTCCGAATAAGATAATTATCACAATCAGTATTCAGAAATTGCATGACAGAACCCTTTCGTAAGGCTCCAACAACAAGGAATCTGTTTCCCTGAGATTTTTAATGAAAATGCCATGCAAAATATATGGCTTTATTGTATAAAAAAATGAGTGAGTGTAGTACAACAATTCTCGCCATAGAGATTATTTTAGCGATTAGGTCTCTCGTAATGATTCATTTAAATGTAATTCTATAACGCTGACCACTTTTGACACTCTAATGGAAGGATTTTTCTTCTGCAAAGAAGGAACATCTACATTATGGTCATGAACTAGTGTTCAACATATTAATTTGATAACTGGTATATCAACGATTGCATTGAGGTTTCAACAAAATATAAGGCTGAAACGATTTTTTCAATCCAGGTATCGGAGAAGTAATTCAATCTTTTGAAATTTCTCTATCTTTTTATCTCACTTCCTCCCTGACGCAGCGGCATTCAAATTTGTCTGGACATAAAGTAACCCCCTCCGTACGCCCACCTTCTGCTTCTAGTGAATCAAAACTATTAAGGAAATAATAATTCCTTGACCAAAGGGTCCTAAGATAGAGTAAAGGCAGACAAGAATGAATGGCAGCCAAACGATGTATTAATATTTTCTAAATACGCCCACACTGTTATTATTTTAAGAGACAACAGCTGGCACCCAAGCTGCCGACGAAGAGAAATTTTGCTGAATTATCTTGGCGGAATTCGGGGAGATTCCGGACGGAAACGAATAACTTTCCGTACTCACTAATTCGACCGCGTGCGTCGCTCGCTCATCAATCCTTGCGGCCATCCATCCAACCCCTCGCAATTATAGCACTCCTCTCAAACTCTTAGAAGGGAAAAGAAACGAGGACCCACCCTACCAAACCCTTAGAACCCCATGCTCGTCTGGGTCGTTTCCTCCGCAGGGAGGACAAAACATCAGCTCATTCCCCTGATTCAATCACATCCTTCTCCCCGCCCTCCTTGACGGAGGCATTTAAAATGAAGCGGCCATAACGGTTGCACGGACCATCATTCCTCCTCCCACTAACTCCATCCCAGAGGAGGGTTCGATTGCCCCGTCTCCTCGAGATTTCGACAGCGTCCCTTGTTTCCTCCCTCCGGATCCTACCCTCACGACCCATCTCCGCCTCCCACTTCCGTCGGTCCTCCTCCCTTACGACCTGAAACGCTTCATGTCTCTCCCCCATTCTCTTCCTTCCCCTAGGCAACTGGGCACTTCGCCTCGTTCTTCTCGAGCAAGGATTTCCTTCATTCCCAACCCCCTCCCCAGGGTGATCAACTCTTATCTCCACCCTCTCTTTCTCCGAGAAAGCATGCGGAGGGCGAGATAGAGGGAAAGAACCTTCTCGTGACAATAAAGATTCGTTCGCGTCGTGAAGAGGGAGGGAGGAGACTGTGCTTGCGTGTCGTGCTCTCGGCGTGAGAGCGCCCCCGGCTGAATGGTCCCAGGGGTCTGAGCAAAGACCCTTTGGGGAGTGGGATGGGGAGGGACTTGCATAATGAAATGCTGTATTTATGAATATGCACTCGACTGTATGGAGTAAGTCTCCCTCGAGCGAAAAGGACCACAAAGCGCTGCGTGGGGGGAAACGAGAGGGAAGGTGAACGTGATGGGGTGATTAGGTTCGGAATAGAAGATTTCCGCTACGCTCGTCCCGGTTATTTTATCTCACACCTCAAATGGTTTTGAAGTGAAAGTAGTGTGCTTAGTTTCCATGAAACTTTGTGGGAATTGGAGAATTAATGGGGACTCGGAGGGCACTTTGGCCACAATCCGACGACTATAATCGATAACACTTAAGAATATCAAACAACGGAAAGTTAATTGAATTGATTCCAACCCGGACTTCAAAAGGCTATTCCAAACGGGTGATTCACGTGCAAGGGGGAGCATCCTAAAAGTTTTACTTGGGAAATAATGAAGGTATTAACTGCTTAGAAAACAATCGGAATTTGAAATCTGCATTTAAGATAAGTTGTAGTAATATGAAACTACACCATATAGACCTAGCTCCTATACTACTAGCTACTCTCATCTATAGCTCCAAGTCCAAAACAGATTTTAGTAGAAAAAACATACGCAATAAACTTTGACCTTTCTGGTGCAATAAAGACCCACAGGAGAATAACCCAGGATAAAAAATCGAACAAAACTATTCACTTTCATTAACGCCTTCTAAGAAAAAGGGAATCATTTTTGGGACTGAGTGGGTCTGACCTCAAGAAGGCATCAGAGAAGGCCGAAAGCTCTAACTTTCTGAAATGTGAGTGTTCTTTAGCGCGTTAACTAGTTTATTTTTGCGTTAAGTGTGATACAGAGTACATACAAATATAAATAAAGTACATATACATATATATATTCATATTTTTTCATTCATATGTACATTATCCGTCGAGCAGCCGAGACCACGAGGCTTCACCGTATAAGGATTGGAACTCTGACTCATCGAGTACTCCGTTTTCGCCTCTGCTCCCCACCGTTTTCCCCTCTTAATCCCTTCTCCCAAGCCCTCCGTCAGTGCCTCATTCCTCCACCCCTTCAGCCCCTCCTAATCCCTCGTGACAACGACCTCCACTCCCATTTCGACCAAATTCATCCCTTATGCCCCTGGCCATTATCGCCGACGGCAGGTTCCCTTTAGACGACGCCGCACCTCTTCTTCTCAGCCTAAACGTGAAAGTTCTCTATTTCTTTTCATCTTTCTTCCTCGTCTTCTCCCTTGGAATAATAATTCACGCCGTGTCGTTGAAAAGGAGGCAATCAAATGTAAGGGGTGAAAAGAGAGTGCTCGACAATTTAATTTGATTTCAAACACTAGAAGGCGGAATCGGTGGCGACTTTTTTAATGCACCCGTTTAAAAAGGGGAAGGATTCCCCCATCTCCACCTGTCTAAACAATTTTTCCTGATTCTATAATCATTGATCGACGCATACTCTCCCGTCATCACATATTTTCTCCTATTTCAGTTTCTTAATCCTCCGCTCCTGATTGCTATTCCTGCAGATCTCACCAGCCAATATTAAAAGAAAATGTGGATCGTTTATATCGGCAATATAGGTAGTTTGTACATAAGTAAATTTTTAATTTACAGTGCCTTAAATACAGGAAAGCTTAGATAAAGAGGTCAAAATTATCTCAGAATACGTTTCTCCCTCCCAGTGATTTTTTTTTAATTTCTGGCTTAAGTTTAACGTTAAGATCATCACAGTGGCTAAAACATGTATCAGTGTTATTATGTTATGCTACTTATTATGTACTTATGCTTTGTTATGTTATGTCAAAATGTTAAAGGAAAAAATCTTTAAAAACACAGGGAATTCCTCGTATTAGGTCACCACCCGATTATCATCACAGTACATTCAATTCACAGAGAATAATATTTCATTTATTGCTTCTAAAGAATGCTTTTTACAAAATCATTTTTTTCAGCGGCTCATCACATAAGTACTTCCAATCATTTTTCCAAATTTTTCTAGTTTCATTGAAATTTAAGTTAAGAGTTTTACGCTATTTTATTTTTTCTAACTCATTTTTCAACACAAATCATGGCAAACTCCTATACAAATAAAATTTACTCAGTTTAAAAATCTCTGATTTTATTAAATTAGTCATATGAGCCATTTTGGATATCACTTTCTCCTATTAATTATTCAAATTATAAAACATTTAAAAAATTCTTCCTTGATTGGTGCCGGGCTATTAAAGTATCAGTATACGTAACTTAAATGATAAATCTATGAATGGCATTAATCATCAGCAAAATGTAAGATTCATACTGAATGAAAAACTTAAGCAAATAACTTCAATTGAAATCAAGTTGAATATTTTCTACCATCCATTCAAATTGATAACGAAATGATGGATGCAATAGGGTATGGTATATAGGAATATTGGTCTTTAAAATTCGCAATTCATGTTTCATTTCATTTTTGAACCAAAAAATAAATAATAAATATTACTTTTTTTGGTAATTTTTAGAAACGATTTGTAAGTATACCGAGTAAATGGATCATAGCGCTAATATTTGGTTATATGGACCATTATAGCGAATTAGTTTCGTCCGTTTTATATTAAACGTATGGATTAGTCAATCATGTATGGAATATTTAGGCATTTATTAATCCAAATTCCTAACATATTAAACATTAAGTCTCCTACTTACAATAACCTTTCAACAGTCGCTTTATAATGGGAAGACTTCTCAAGGGAACGCCCGCCACTCAAGGCCTTCCTCTGTAAACTGATACTCCTAATTTTAGGCAACATTAAAGTCATATGTGATATGTAAGGCTGCATAACCACTTCGTCTTTTAAATCTAGAAGAAAAGGAAACAAATAGTTCACAAAGAAGCCAAGTTGGCATAGCATTCACATAATCCAAGTTAGAATAAAGCAGCTATTGTATTTTCTGACTAAAAAAACCATAAACACAGTAATCAATCCGAAGTTCGGTTTGGTAGGTGATGATAGAGTTCACCCAGTACTAAGCCCGACGGCGTATGAATATTCACACATCAGGGTAGGGGGGCCAGTTCCTTTCCCTGTGCCGGTTATGGTTTCCCAGGAAGATCTGGTGCCCGAAAAATCACATAGCTTGGGTAGAGCTGCTGGTGCCCAGAGAGGCTTGCCCGGGAATTTAACCCTGGCCCTCCGGTCAGTAGTCAAACGCTCTACCCACTAGACCACCGCGACTAATTGTATTTTCTTATTAAAGAATTATTTAGGCCTCTGCAGCATTTTTCAGATGAAAATCACACACGGATTATCCTAGAAATAGCTTCAATCAACCAATAGCCAATACTGTGGTGCGGAAAGGATAAATTGAGCTTTTTACGGCCTCTTTTTAGACGTGCTATATTAAACAATGTTTCCTTAAGCCGTAGAGGGTTTCTTTACCAAGCCGTTGAAGGCTTAAGGAAATATAATTAATATAGTCAGCCTAATACTGTTATTGTTGTGTTATCACTTTCTTTCACCGGAAATGTCACGTAGATGTTTACTAAAGAGCCATAGGCAATGAAAGGAGAAGAAGTAGCACTTTTGCCACCTAAGTCTTACAACAGTCGGTCACTCACCAATTTCGAATCATACAGAATATACTATTTCCCCGATGCACACAGTCTGCCTTGAAAATCAGATCAGATATTCTATCACCCTATATTTCTAATTTCCCCTTAACGAACCCTCCATTTATTCTCAAGCTCCCTCTTCCACTCATTCCAGTTTCAGATTCTGCAGCTCTTTTCCCCCCTTTACTTCTGAGCCATTTAAAGGTCAGCCAACAGAAGGACGCTTAGGAACAGCGTTAAATCACACGTGTCGGCTCCATTGATTTGCGTTGCGTATCCAGCCAAGACTGGTCTTTATATACGGACACAACCGTAATAACATACTGATATAAGTAGAATTTTCATAGTTAGGAGTGAAATAGACCTCACACAATAAACCTGTCATCGTTCATTGCATAACAATTACTTATTGAGGATCTCCTAACATATATTGAGTAAATTTGCAAAAGAAAACTCGGTATAATTTATTTTAAATAATTCCCCTGTATTTTTGTTTGATTATGAAATTTAACTTAAAATGAGTATGGGTGATCGAACATATTAACATCATGAGACAATATGAATTAATTGTAGTCAGTCGCATTTCAAATCTGTACGGAAAATTGTAAATAATATTATTAGGAATCATGTAAACATTCAAATCGTCTTATATACTTTGACTTTTCCTAAGATGCCAGTAAAATTCAAACAAAATTTCTTTTATAGATCTACCACCACAATAAGTTAATCCTGAATACTCTATTATACGTAAAACATGCCGGATTTACTTCGGCGTTTTAAGTTCTTTCTATATGACTCGACGATTTGATTTTCGAACCGATAAATGATACAGCATTATTATGCATCTGCAGGCACACAGCTTGTTTTCCACACCATTCTACATCACTTCAAGTCTTCCAATCACCTAATGCCAAGTGACTATCAATTGTTATATTAATCTTGTTATCCAATTGAAGTAAATATTTCCTTCTTATCTTAAATTGAAATCGGTGAATAATGATATGAAAATCAATTGTCATATGTGGGAAAATAGCTTTAAACGTGATTGTAAATTACTTTGCATCGCCCTATGACGCCTCTTCCTAACCCTCTACTGACATGTCAGAGGAAATGACGACGTTCCCATAGCGGCAAAGAAATAAGAAGAGGAGTATTGGTTGAACGGATAGCATAAATCGACTCGCCATATTTTGTCCAAAATCATGCGACCTAAACGAATTTTCAGTTTTGTTTTAATTCTGAAAACGGAACATATTTACTGTTTGATTATTAAAAATCCAACTAACTGGAAAATGTTTTTCAGTCGGGAATTTTTAAAAATTTTTTTTCTGCCGCACACGTTTATCCTGTAACCACTCTGTGACTATAGGTACCAATTTTAAACGTTAAAGGCGTAATCAGTGCAATGCAACAATTTCAGAGAGTAAAAATCATACGCCTATCGATCAGGATCCCTGTCAAGGCGAATGATTTTTACACTCTGAAATTGTGGCACTGTAATGTATAATTAACGGATTTCTAGCAAGTTACCGTTATAAGTGCGAGTGCGCTCTTTTAACTGATTTTTGTGCCATTAGCTTTTCATTGGTCCAAATAGGCGTACACTCATTCCTTTCGTTCACTCTAGATTTCTCTCTCGAAAGCCATTTTTCTTTTCAGGATTCAAAATATACCAGGAAATGGGAGGATGGAGAGAAAAATATACATTTTTTAAAACGTACGCTTCCCTCGTGCCCATCGTTTATCTTTCTTTCCCTCCTCTCTCTCCACATCTTTACTACATCTTACTCCGTCAAGTCACGCACTTCCCGTCACGTATGAGTTTTTATCTCCTTGTTCCCAAGAGTCTCCATGACGGTGACGTAAATTCAATCGACAATTGTGTGGAAATTCAGTTGAGGGAGGGATGGATTCAGGACTCGGCGATGCCATGATTTAGTACCCACTCTCGCAATACTAATTATTTTTCTTAGTTCTAATATGTAGACGGCATAACGGTGGGGGAACGGAATGGAGATCTTGAGTTTATTTTGACATTTTAACTTGGGACCTATCTGAAAAAACTGCCAATAATTCAATTTTCCGACATATTTTTCGGGGTACGTTAACCACTTAATTTAGACAGTTTTTCTGCCACTCAGAACTGTTTTTGTTCATGATGGGATCCAAAATTGAACCAAATTCACCCAAATGTTCAGAAATGGCTCCCAGAAGCGGCAGAGCTGCGGCAGTAATTGGATGGAAACAGTCTGCATTCATAAAAAAGTATTTCCATTCTTATCGAGGTATACTGAGCATCTTTTCTCGATGGCATGATTTCCGAAATGAGTTACAAAAGTACCCAAGAACAGTGCGAAAAAATAGGACTAGATATAAACATACTTTTCCAATATTTTTGACAGCAATTGTGTACCACTTTTTGACATTCGTCTATCTGAGTTACGACTTATTCTTTTAATAATAATAATAGAGGAATCAATTCGCCTACAACACTATGTACAGGTATGTCGTAATATCATTGGTTCAAATAACTATTGGAAGCAACATATGTCATTAGCTGTTAGATTTTGTTGTTTAATTCATTATGGATTAATTATGAGAAAAATATTCCCTGGGTAATGGATGATTTACAAAGAGTTCCCGTCAAGTATGAGTTACGTCACGAATAACTTTATTTAAACAATAGCACATATTCTGTGATGAAAACGAGATCGAAACACCTTTATTGCTACTTTCGTGTATTACTATGCAAAGCTAAAATGGGTTCAAATAATGTCAGAGTTGGGGAGCACAAATTTAAGTATTTTACGTTCACGTGTCAACTGAAATCAAATATATTTCCCGTTAATGTTTTCTGTGTGTACTTCATTCACAAAATTTAATGTGTTACGATTTGAAAATAAAATCCATCAATATCCTAATTTTCTCTGCTCTTACTTATCATTATTTATTTATTTCCTCCAGGGCAGGCGTATTGCTTTCAGTTTGATAGGTGCTCAAAAAGGCGTCGCTTTCTTGATATAATAACACTTGTAGGATTAGCCTTAACTCCCTTCACCCTCCAGTCAAACTTTGACGGAAAGCCCGTTTATTCTCAAAAGCATGTTACTTTGAGGTGTTTTCACGAACAACCTGCAGAAATGTAGCATCATTTGGTAGGCACCACCTATCTTTTGAAAAGTGTGGAAGTTGTCTTTTCGACACGAACAAACTCAGAGACCGCGGAAACAGAGTATTGAGAAAAAAAGTACAAAAGGTAAGAAATATCTTTCTCGTCTCCTCCTCTCCCACTTTCCACTTTCCTTCTCAAACTTACTACCCCATTGCTTTCTATCATGCCCCAAAACTTTAAATCTTTTCCCGAAATTCCCTACCCACTGTTTCCGAGCTCACAAATCATGAAAACCTTGTTTCCACTCAACTGTCAGAATAAAATTTTTTTCATACTGAATGCTCGACTTTTGATGGGTGTTGTGCAGTGGAGTTAAACATCCAAAAGCTAAATTCCAACTGGATCACACTTTGTGAATGAACAAAAGAGAAATTATTGGAAATTGTTTATCGTCTTTGTTTGTTCAAACTCTCGAAAACTGGGAAACGTAGCCATATAACTCCTGGGCGTAGGCCAAGTGTAAACACTTTTTACTTTGGTGTACGCTAAGAAACCTTAAACTCCCACTGAGAACCCCTATAAACACGGGCTTATGGTTTCCTGGTAGGATGCATCCCTTTATCTCGATCTTGTTTCACACTCGCCTTGTCCGAGCATTGAATTTGTCTAGATACAGCTAGGGTCTAGTTTGATCGCAATCCAACTCCTTTCATTCTTGCTAGAAGATCCACCTGGTTTCCGTAACCTCTTCATTAATGAAAAATCCACTGTTTTTCCCCTTAAAAGACATATAACCTACCTTTTCATATACGACTGTGCTTTAATACCCCCTTTTCCACCCACCATCTATCGGAAAATTGTACTCCTTGGATATACTATACTGGCTGTGCCTGATCATATCAGGTGGTGAATTGACGATAGCTATCAGGAAGAAATGTGAAAATATGCATATATATGTTTTTTTAAATACGGTTTTACTCTTATTTTGTCAGAGAGGACTGATATATACATACACACACATAAGTATAACATATATATATATATATAAAATCTTGAAAATGACGCTCTCCGGCAACGCACAAACACACAAACACTAAGATAATAAATATTACACACACAGAAACATAAAAGAAGGACACTTACAGTAGATATTTACGTTTCGACGGCACGGCCGTCGTCATCAGAATGCCGTTGCCGGGGAAGAGCGGAGAGGACATGTGCAGGAGAAGGGTGACGGGAGGAGAGGTAAGGTGCCAATGGGAAGCGGACAAGGTGGGGGAGGGGGAAATGGGGGGAGGCGGTAGAGTTGCCGCGGTAGGGGAAGAGCTGGAAGGACCAGGTCGTGAAGCAGCCGGGCCTTTAGCAGGGGACTCGGTGACTGATTCGCTCAGAAGAGTGAAGCGGTTCTAGGCAGCATTGGATAAAATCCTTATACATGCATACATACATATATATATATATATATGCACATATACATATATATACACATATTTTTTACATATATACAAGGAGGAGGAGAGGTAAGGGGCCAATAGGAAGCGGACAAGGTGGGGGGGGAAATGTAGGCAGCATTGGATAAAATCAGTGGGTTTGGTTCAGCCCGGGGGGTTTAAAGGACTGGAGCACCCAGATATGTGGCATCTCGCGGGTTATCACCTCTATGTTACTAGCGGAATTGGGAAGGGTTTCAATCACTGAAACGGAGAAGCAGTCATCAAAACACTGGTTGTGGGAAGCAGTGTGAGTAGGGATGGGATAATTAAGGAAGGTGGGAGATTTGGTGGAATAGCGGTGGTTATTCATTCGGAGGGAAAGGGTGGTCGTGCATTCACCCACATAAAAGGCAGAGCAGAAGTACAGGAGAGGCGATATATAATGTTTTTAGAGATGCAGGTGGCTATGGGTTGGGAGTTGGTAATAAGGGACGTGGAAGGTCTTACTTAAATATCTACTGTAAGTGTCCTTGTTTTATGTTTCTGTGTGTGTAATATTTATTATCTTAGTGTTTATATATATATATATATATATACATTTTTATGTACACATATAATATATATGTATGAAAGTGTATGTATACATTTATGTATACATACACTTTCATACATATGTATGTATACATATATTATACATTATATATGTATGTATATATATATATATATATATATATATATATATATATATATATATATATATATATATACGTGGGAAAGGAACTGGCCCCCCTACCCTGATGTGTGAATATTCACACGCCGTCGGGCTTGGTACATGGGTGAGCTCTACCATCACCTACTAAAACCGACCTTCGGGTTGATTACTGTGTTTATGGTTTATATATATACGTGTATATATATATATAGGGAAAAATCGAACGGGTTACGTCTTCGGTTGAATACCGCGAGCAACCATGTAAAGTAAGTTCGTGCAAACGAAGAAAGAAGTTGAATTCATGCTCACGAAACGAATAGTTCATTGATGACGGATCTCAAGGCTCAGGAATGTCCTCGCGTTTCGCAGATCTCCGCAAGAGAATTTCTCAACTACCTTATTTCTTTCTCTACTCTATTATTACGCACCGTTTATTTTCCATATCAGAGCGCATTCACCCTAAAGAAAATATGGGGATGGTCCGGAAATGAAGCCTCTGTTTTTGAGGAGCGTCGATGGCATTGGTTCTTTAGGTTAGTGATCGGATGAATAGAGAGAAATGCGTATGGAAAAATGTAAAAATAGTGCATATTCCACGTTTGAGTAATCCTAAATGAATATAAAAACTAAACTAAAAAACATTATACCTCAATAAAATCAAGTGAATACACTTAAAACATTTACTTTGATAAAATTAAACGCATAATTGAGGAGGAGTTAGAAAGATCATACAATATTTTGGCTGACTCTTAGCTTTAGGTGATAGTAAATGAAATTTTCACTTTTAAATGAAATTATGATATTTCTAATAATCATAAACAATATCTATATTTAGATCTCTCGGTTTTAATGCAATAAATTCAGTGTAAAAATCATTCGCCTTGACCGGGATTCGAACCCGGACCCCTCGATATCCAGCCAATTACTTTAGCCAGTTAAGCTACCGAGGCGTCGTCTTAAACTCTGAAAGCACTCGGCCGGATATCGAGGGATCCGGGTTCGAATCCCGATCAAGGCGAATGATTTTTACACTCTGAATTTGTTGCACTGAAATGCATATTAGCGGATGTCTCCGTTAAAAAATACTGTTGCGGAATCTCCCGCAGTTTCTTGGAATTACTCTCGTTTTAATTTAAGAAAATGATAAAGGGATATTTTCGATAAAATATTTAGAGTCGATAGCCCCCTAGTCTTGTGCCTCGTGTATCCCATGGATAATGAGTTGTATTATATGCACGTTGTGTACTTTTTTCTCTGGCATAGGGCTGTAGCAAGTTAAGGTGTATGAGGTAGCCTGGTTAGTCCAAGTGTATCCCTGAAACAATAGTCGACGTCGACTGAATCCCGTCTTTGGGAAATTTTGACAAAAAAAAGAGGAATAAGGAATGACTGTTTAACTGGCCCTATGTAACTGCCACAAGTTCCACGCTACTATAACTAGCCCTAGTAAGAGTATTTCTATCTATCTTGTTACGGTGTTGCGAATGGCACTGTAGACGTTTTCAAAAAATGATTTTACATATAATGTATATATGTGTGTGTACATGATACAGGTGTATTAGTTTATATTGATCCGGTTTACTTTTGTTGAAACTTAATGAAAAGGGAGAAAGTACAAAATCAATTCATTTGTTATTTCCGTAATTTATAGCGTAAATGAAACGAGTTTACAAAATGAATAAAGCTATAAGTACACACTGATGATGGAAATAATGAATTTTAAAATACAAAGCAAATTTTAACCAGAGAAAGAGCATTTTTAAATTACCCTCATTTTGTGAGCACACTCAATTCAATGTGCACTGATGATGACTTTATAAAAGTCACAAAATAATTAGCAGGTCCTTCTGTAGAAATTTAAAGAAGATCCACTTACGATCATTACTAATTGTGCTCAAAAATAGCAATTCTCATTTTTTATATTGGGATATGTATCTTTTACTCGCGTTTACAGCATATCATGAAGTTAACCTTTTACTTTTTTAGCTCGTGTAAATTGAACTTAGTTAAAAATCTATTTAGTTCATTTACATTGGCCCATCCTCAAGCTTATGATATACGCGAGTACTAAGGACAAGGATGTAAAATCCTTAACCGTTGGTCTCGGATAAATCTCTCTCAGTGATAAATTGAAATTAAACAAGAAAATCAAATGAAAATGGAAGCGTTTTTGAATTCTGATAATCATGTTTATCATTTTGATGCTAAAATATTTTATTTTAATTTTCTAGGTTTAAATCTTATTTTGTCAGAGAGGACTAAATATATGCAGTAAAGTTTAAGCCATAGCTTAAGTGAAGAAAGAGTAAAGAATTCCATGAAAATCCATATAAATTATACCAATTTTTAGTATAAAAAGATCTAGATTGAAAAAATAAAAAGAACAATAAAGATGGCTTCCTTAATTACGACAAAAAAGGGACCCCAGGCATTTGACCATATTCACCCTACGTTTCCCATAGAGTGAATGATACATAATAAAATCTGTCGGCAACATTGAAAACTCTTTTCAATATGAGACTCACATCCCTTCAACGGAACATGTTGTGAGTTTTAAATATTGCTGGTCATAAGCGCATCCACATCAAGGAAAAAAATGTCAGTACAAAATGTTTACTTTATTAATTATAAATTAAAAATAAATGTTTTCAAAGGACATATATTCTCCATACCTGATGATACATTTTAAATTATCAAAACTCTAAACCTTCTCTTAAACATTATCATCTATCTTTATTTCGGGATTGATATTGTTCCTTTGTAGTAACTTGAATTCAGATCAGAAAAGAGAAGAATTATTGACCTAGGAATAACCCAATGCATGTTATATGCGCAAGCATTCGCAAAGTGTTGATAACAATATTAACAATCAAATAATCATGTTCATCACCATAAAATTAGATAGACACATTGCTCATGATATTAATAGAAATGTCCGATAACATTTTGGAAAACTTAAAACCTGATATGGTAGACACATTTTATCTACAGTATGGGTTAAATATTTCACAAATGATTGTTTTCAATTTGCTTTTTGAAAGCTATTTTAAATTTAGATTTAGCATGTTTAGCCCCTATTTTTACTTAATTAAACTAGATTTAGAATGACTAAACTGATTCATAAAGTGCCTAAATTATTCGAGAAAGGAAAGACAAATAGTGTTAAGAAATAGAATTAATAAAAATATTCATAATGTCATCTAATGGTCAAGGATTTATTCCAAAGAACACGACTAAAATATTGCGGATAAATTTTCGAAACTAACCCCAATTTCCGGGAAATAGTAGGCTTCTTCTAAATTCAGCTGTGATAAACAATAATCTTACTTCTTGGAAATAATTTTTAATCTTTTTCATCAAGGAAAGAACATACAAACACACCATCCTACTACAATCGCAGGAGTATTTGTACACTCATGAGACTCCGGCTGATAGTCGACCTGTCTGATTCCGACTGGATCGTGAAGAAAGTCGAAAAATTTCAAAATACCTTCCCCATCCTTTCGTTTAGAAGATGAGGGTATGAGAAATGGGAAAAGGCGCAAGAAGAAAAAAAGGGTAGATGGGATGAAGGCCCATCAGTTAAAGTGTCGGAGATATCAAGCGGAGGGAGATGCGAGGGAAATGTCGCCCAGAGGGAGAGAGGTCCCCACTAGAGCTTTCTCCACCCATTTGGGGAGGAGGTTAGAAAGGTAGAAAGGAGCGGGGAAAGAAAAGGGGAAAACCAAAGGGGAATATGGGAATAGTTCTCCTGTAGACCGTTGGCAGCTCTCATACAAGGAATTAAATTGATTTCAGACCCATAGTTTCTCCCCCCCCCCCCCGGGAAACTTATTTTTTCTTCTTATCGCTTCTGGGTGCGAAATTTGCTACTCCGTAGGACCCCGTCACCCTTTTTACGCTTGGGTGATAATAACTTGTCCGTCGCACTCCTCTGTGAAATTTCTACCTGGGTGTCAATTCGACGGAAAGCTGACGATGAACAGTTTAAATGTCCATTTTGCCTTTTCGGAGATTTAAAGGAGAGTTGCAGTTGGTGGGCTTTGCTTACTTCAGGAGTGAGCGATCTTGTCTGAATTCTCGTTCATACTAAAATGTTTTAGGCGCCATACGCGAAATGTTTTTGTTATTGGTGGCGTAGCAGCTGAGAGATCGTTCTGCTACAAATGGAGGGCCCCGGCATGAAATCCAAATGACTCTTCGGAACACCCCCGTCTTTTACCAAGCTTTGTTTTTTCCGAAATTTCTCGGGAAACCGCAGGTAGCATAGGGATAACCTTTGCTAATTGCACACAATGCGGGGCTCAGTGCTAAGTAAGCTCTGTCGTTACTACGCATAAAACCCATCGATGTCTTCAATTGTTTATTTTTACATTATTTCAAAATGTGTTTTAATTTTCGCTAATAGTGTAAAATAAAAAAACAATACTTGTTCTCATCAAAATATGTGTACTTGACTCCTTAACATATCGTAAGACTATGTTGTACAACAGAATCTTTTAAAATCTAGGTCCCCAGTTGAAAAAGCAAGATATTGACAGTTAGTAAACATGCTAATGCCATAATTTATGCATAGGCATTAATGGAGAATTACTAAGGATATCATATGGATCTGTAACTCACTATATTTTTCCAAGTAAGAGGGGATAGACAATGTGACACCCTCATGGCCATTCTCGTCTGGAAAGAACCTCACCCTGAGCATTGTGGCGGGCGGAAATACTAGCTCTGAGTTTCTCACTCTAAGCGGATTGAATGAATTCTTGTAAAAGGGGTTGTGAATCCAAGGAAGAAGGAACAAGCACCCATTCGTCTCGAAACTGGATTTTCAAAGCGTTCCCTATGACCTGAATACATCCAACTTCACGTCAGGATCAACAAAGCCTACGGGTCGGGAAACTTTGGTGCATTGTATGTAACTGTGTATTGATTTTCTCCAATTTTTCGCATATTCTTATAACTTTAAACTCTGAAAGCCCATATGTCCGAATAGCCCAATGCTCTTTATGAGAAATACCTTTTTGTAATATTCCCTATTTCTGGCGAAAATACTTTAGGCTTCCTTAAACTGAAAGATTGCAGGTGTGTAGCAACTTTAAAGTAACCACAAAGTGACTCTAATCTTTTGGAGAATGAGCAAAATGGAAATAATCTCTTCACGCGTGGGTTCTGTATCCTGAGTAAAAGGAGCGATAAGAAAAAAATTTCGCACCTTTAGCTCATATGAAACTTCGAAAAGAAGAGAAACCTTGACTCACGATGCCGTGTGGTGACATGGCAGTAGGGAGTTCAAACCACCCATGATACTTGACGTCGTTTGACTTGTCCAATAACTTCATAAGTTGAACTCGATATCACATATTTAAAACTACATCTTAAAATGCATCCAAATGTATGATTCATGTGGTTATTCCAACCTGCATTAATACTTCGATACGTATAAAAATGACATTATAATCTAGAGTTAAATTTTTCGTTACTCCTGAAATACCACTCCATCGGTGTACAATTCCAATCAAGCGCTATCCTGTCTGGAATCATATCCTAAAATTAATGTAATTGAAATTAATTAATGAGTCTTAACAAGCCTTAATGACGTACCGTCCTTTCATTGGGTGCTTTATAGTGACTTGGCAACAACAGGCCCAAGGCTTGGATTTCCTTTGGCTGAAAGGTTCCTCTCCTTCCTCCCAACAGCACCCACCTGACTACGCTCCGACTGTACTCAATGTTCTTTCGGATGACCGTCATTCCCAGATGTCCCCCTCGTCCAATTTCACGCATGGCGGTCTCCAGGTGGGTCGATGGCGCGACGCACAAAACCCACTCACATCGAGTCGATATGTTTTGCTATTCTTTCTGCTTTCTATTATGCTTCTACATGTTTCTTATTTAGCGTTCTTTGACTTAAAGTTGCATTTGTTTATTCATCATATTTGCCGCATGGAGTGCCAAAATCTATCGCATGGTGACACTATTAGTCGTATGCATTATATGACAATATTTCTACCATATTTTATTTTGTACAAAACAAGTTTTTCAAATCCTATATTTGAATCTTAAAATATGGCTTGTGGTGAACCCTTTTACCTACAGTACACTCTATGTGCTTATTTTTTTAGGGGTAAATATAAAGTTATACAATTCAGAAAACTAAATTAATATTGACATAAAAACTACCTGCATATAAAAAAACTATTTGAAAACCTGAGTGCACTACATCATAGCCATTGGGAAATTAAGAGGGTCAATTTCAACTCCTTGAGCTTTAAATGAAGTGAGTAACATATAGGAACCGAATTAAAAGATACCCCAGCCAAATCATTAATAATGTTTTATTTTATGTACTCATGGAACGCATGTAATGAATTTTATTTCCTGAATGATCCATCTAGTTGCTAAAAAATATGCAAATACTCTATAAAGTGGATTCACAATTCGAGACAAATTTTTCAGGTTTACTTTAGTAAAAAAATTCGACACATTATCACTCCAAACCCCTTCGTTCTGCTTTTAGTTGTTGAGGGACGAGATTTATTCCTCCGACAAATCTATTATTCCCTTGGCTCACTTTTTCCTCTCGCTACCAAGGGAGTAAAATATGGGCAAAGTATTAGTCATTATATCTGACAAATAACACACCACAAGGAAAATTGACGGAGGCGGAACTCGATATCTCAAGCCGTCATAAAGATGTGTGATAAATCTTCTCACTCGGTCATTACCATGTAGATTCTTCAGCGCCCATGCACAAACTCACACAAAGAAAAACGGATAAAAATGATACACCTGGAGTGATCCATCATTTCTTTTGGATTCGTCGCCTATAGAAAAAGGATAACCTAGCGCCAACAATCTTTATGTCTTTCGGAATTTCCTCGAAGAGGAGATTGGAGGGAAGGTATGAAAGGAAAAAAATCAAGCCTCCGGCATAAATTACCTCGTCGATATTTTCCCATCCTACCACAACCGTACCTCGCACCTTCCCTCAAGGTTTGTTTTCCTTGCTTCATTCCAAGCCTCTCCCTCGGTGCAAAGCGGAGTGGCGGCGTGACAGACACGATTCCCGCAGGTTAATGCGAGTAAGCACGTTCCCGATCATTTTCCAAACTGAATCCCTGCGTAGCATCTCCAATCCCAACCACTATCGTGCACACCGGTTTACGGATCAGTTTTAGCACACGTAGGGTGGAAAGGATTCCAAGAATCTCGTTGAACAATGCGGGGAATTATTTTAAAATTCGATCCAATTGGGAAAAATGCACAGTTTCCGGAAAATTCGTCTATCCTTCCACCGTCCACTCCTCTCCAGTTCGTTCATTAATTCTACTAAATTTATTCTACTAAACTTCTCAAAATCCGCGAAACAAACAAATGTATTGTGTTATAAGTTTATATTATTTTCTATCACTGACCTCAATACTGCTATGGCATTGCACGTACCCCTGTCATTTCTAAACGAAAGCTAATTTTGTCCTAAGTAGTAATTTTTCTTCTTCCCCATCCTTTTGTTTATTATCCTAAGTGCCAAGTCTGTATACAAAATTAAACATATGGGCTCATAGTCCCCGCCCTCTGCTAAATTTCTGGCCAACTTGCTCCCTCGTGTATGTTGCGAACGAGACCATAATAAATGTTCCCTTCCATGTTTTCTTAAACTCTTGAGTAATTCTGTAGGGGTATGTATCTATGTTGTAATACTATCGAATAAAAATAATTAGTAAGTATACATATTTAATTCGCTAAAATATGTCATTAATAAAATGACTTCAGTCATTTTATTTGAAATTCTAGGGAGGGAGATAATTACACCCTAAAACCGCCCATATTCCGTTGGCGGTTGAAAATGCAGTGATATTCTGTTATGTCTAGGAGAACATCTATGTATCGTATAAATAGTTCGCCAGCAGAGCTGGTGACTGCTCGCGTATTTCGTTCAAAGTAAAAACTCAGTACGCCACGCCCGAAAACTCTTTGCAAATAAGCCTCCCTAGCAATCCAATTAATGAGATATAAATTAATACAATTTTCATTTATCTTAATCTAAGGTACATTTAAGAGTACCTTTCCTTTTATTGCTTCGTTTTTGTGTTGCAGCCAATAATAACATTTTTGGAGAGAGCTTACGTATGAATTCTATGTGACCTTCTACGCACTAGTGAAATCCTCTTTAAATTTAATTAAGTTTTTGAGACTACGATTGCACTTCATCTAGGTTTATCGGGGACGGCCACCCTTTCATCCAACAATCTTCTGCGTCTCATCGGCTCTGGATATTTAGGATAGGATATTAACACTGTTGGAAATGATGATATACCTTCGTTATTACACAGATTTGTTTAATTTTTATGGATTTTAATTCTATAAAATGTATTATGTATGACAAAATTTGAAATATAAACATTTGCATGTATATTGAATGAAAATATTAACTGGGTAATCTGAAGAAGTTTTCACGGGTCTTCCACCGGGTCAGGGGTTACATATTGGCCGACGTTTCAATCCTCGACTCGTGCATCGTCCTCAGGGTAGATGAGAGTGCCACTCTACATTTCGCACAAACGACCGGGAAAATTTCTTGTCGGAGCCAAGGACCCAATCTAAAGAAGCCTAAAGACTCCAGGCATTTAGCAATTCCCGTGTGCCTGCGGAGATGTCTACATTGGAGAAATGGGGAAGACCATTGAGACCAAGTTAAAGGAACACCGAAGACACCTACGGCTGGGGCAGTTGGAGAACTCAGCCATCACTGAACACCGACAGCATCGGGATGGGTAATTCCATTAACTTCGATGGGACGAAGTTACTTGCCCGAGCCGGTGGTCACTGGGACCGAATAATTAAAGATAAGAATAAGAATGGGGAGACGTAATTTCAACAGGGACTCCGGCTAATCCCTCAGCACCACGTGGAAGCCGGTGATGATGAAGTTTAGAAAAGGAAGAACACTACACAACGCCATGGCGACCAACCGGGAGGCTTCTTCACCAAGGACTAATCACGAGCTACCTGCCCTGTGGGCTCATGTATGTAATACGGTCAAATGCAGGTGGCACCAATCTACCCTGTGGACGATGTACGAGTCGAGCATCGAAACGTCGGCCAATATGGAACCCCTGACCCAGTAGAAGACCCCAGAAAACTTCATCAAGTAAATACTCCGGGATAGCACCAGACCTTACTTTAACGGAGTAATCTGTTTTGATCGTTTTAAGTTAATGAACGGATACTGTTATTAGATCGTAGATTTTCGCGGCGTTCAGCTGAATGACTCTCCATTCTCGGGATGTCTCCGCATAGGTTGTTTTTGTCCAATCACAGAGCAGGGAGGGAGATGTGACACACATAAATGCGGCCAAAACAACGTCCCGGCACTACGACCTGAAGACGCTCGTTGGAAAAAAACAACCTACGCGGTGACAGCCCGAGAATGGAGAGTCATTCAAGGGATACTGTTGTTGCCACCATCAATTATGTATCATAGTAGCCTGCTTGTAATATTAAAACATAGCATTCACACCGGGAGTACCTCCAATCGGTAAGTATTTACATAGAACCCTCAGTTTATATTGGTAGCACTGAGCGGACTCAGTCTGTAACAATTATTGGGACTAAGACTCTTTTTAGTCTCAACACTGAAAAAACCAATATGTCAGTTTAGGCAAGTAAAATATATGTCCTTCTAATAATATGAACAAACTCAGCCGAATGCCGCAAAGAAGCAAATTAACATCGCGTTGATACAACATCTTCCCGCAATGTGCTCCTTTGCTTGAGCAATCACCCGAGAGTGCTTCTCATTTGTACAATCCGTAAGATCAACAATTGCGGGGATCGAACGTAAGACGGCAGGCTTTCACTTCCGCCCCCAGGCGGGGAGACCACTCAATCACAGCGCCATTTCCGCCATACTGGATTGATCATTCCTGAGCGCGAATAAGAAACGAATGGGCTTTAGAACCGTCGGAAAGCGGTGGAAAGAGAGGATTCCGACCGGAGTGATATTGGGTTTTGGTAAGGGATGTGAGTATGGTGGAAAAATTCGTAGAGAGAGGGGGTTAGAAGTGGAATGGAGGCCAGAGATAAGGCGGAAAGGGAGAGAGGTTATACACGAAGGCACCCGAGACGGGGTGGGGCAGACGGTGGCAGCTGTTGCTTGGCAACCGTTGGGGGAGGGGGAAGGGAGGAAGAGAGGGTTCTCCCAGAGCCTCTCCGGGGGTGCCGCTCGTTTTCCTGCATGGTCTGGCTTCCTTTAATGCCGCCCTTCCTTCCCTGCTCGGCCTTTCCCCGAACGTACGGGTCCATGAATTCTTCCTGTGTCTCCAAGCCAACGTTAGTTACCGTGAAACTAGCGACTTTACAGAGTATGAGGCCGAGACAAGGCCTCTTCTTGACGAAACCATTTCTACGAGTCTCGGGAGGAAATAATATTTAAAATTTTCATTTGAAGATTAGAAACAGAGAGCAAAGTTCACCTTTCCGGTAATCCTACCTAATGAATAAAAGTCAAGCTCAAAAAATAGCCAATGAGAATAATGTGATTTTATTGCAGTTCATGTTGGATATCAATAAAGTACGAGATTGAAATAATTCTTGCTACGAGGATGTATAACGAATTTTCGAATATCAGGACACACAAATATTACATACATTCCAGCCACAAGAGTATTAAATTTGGCATATCAATACAAATTGCTCTAACAAAATAGGAATTTTGAAAAATTAAAACAGTTGATCCATGCGCTATTACCGAAAGAAAAATATGTACGCATTTTCACGTACATGATAATTGTCGTGAGTGGGTAAAAAACTCCAAAAATTAAGAGAATACAACGCTGACAGGGATAAATCGGCGTTAAGAGTGCCATATACGAAGCAGGTGGAAGAGATATAAACAGTATTTTCCTGATCCTATCACAAATAGGGACTCAATTAATGTTATTTGGAATAAACAACCGTAACGGGTACGATAACAACCGTATAAATGTAACGAGTCAGTCTCAGAGAGTTAATAATATGCATTCCAAGTCACACCAGCAACTCTGTTTATCCGGTTGTCAGCTTTTATCTAGTTTTTCAAACGATGTCTCCGCGTGAACATTCAATAGTTTTAAAATAGTGAGTTTGCTAAAATAGTAAGGTAGCTAAAATATTAAGGAAGCCTAAAATAGTAAGAAAAGGCCTAAGATGATTCTCCTCAATCTTAAAGTGTCTGCAAGAAACGATTTCTTACCCCTGCAAAATTGTACAAATCAACCGTGTGACGATTACAACAGCCAAGTGTCCGATAGCGGAAATGATTTTGGCATCCACACAAATTCAGATTTTATAAGTGGAAGGTAAGATAAAGCCATCAGTGAAAATAGAGAAAAAGAAGTTGAAGTGAAAACAAAAAAAGAAGAATCAACACTGATTAAATCCTACGACAAAATCTGCAGAACAACTATCGCTCACTTTGGCTTAACTTTTACTACATATTCCTACAAAAATGAACTATAATCGACTGATCGACGCTTAAATACCGCCGTCTTGAACTTTTTTTCCCCAGGGAATCTAAACTGGGCTCTCTGCAAGTTCGTACAGTCGAAGGAAAAAAATCCCAAAAATTTTATTCCCGTTCGTATTCCTGAACAGCATCCACGTGGCTTTGTTACCGAAGTCTAAAGCAGACTATTTCCTCTACATCGGCGGAGATGCATCAAACCGTGGCCCGGCATTCTTGATCTCCTCTCCGTCTTACACATGCCCATTCCCGGCATTCCCCAGTGAATTCCCCGTATCGCTCCCCTGCGCCCCTCTCCATAACCTCTCTTTCCAAACCTCCCTTCAAGGACTACCGCCGAGTCACGTTTCTTTTGATCGTGGTGCATCAGGTTCCATCAACATCTCCGGAATCTCACCCACTCTCAATCTCACCCTCCAATCCATTTTCCCCGGGAAACCTTCCCCAGTCATCTCTACTCTGGAACGATCCCGTCTAGCCACGTACACACGGCCCAAGGTTCCCCGGGGTTTCTTACTCACCTTCAGAGACAATGGAATGCCGGCGACTGCATTCTCTCATCCTTTGGTGCTCGAGGATGGTACAGTCAGTGTATGTCTGTTCCACAATCCTATACCTTTTTAGTTTCACACGTCAGAGCTGTTTATGTACTACCACCGTAAAAGCGATCCCCACAGCAAAATATAGTTTATGAAACGAATTTTATTTTTAGCTAATAAAAATACCCTACGCTAGTCCTCATACCAGCAGAAGGTGCAAAATTTAACGCAGCATCAACTCAAAACACTACTGTCTGCAACAAAGTGGACTGTTCCTCTGATTAACCATAAATAAGTGATCAACATCAAATGATCTTACCCAAAAATCATTGAACATCGTGAAAAATAATAAAATCAGTCCCAGGCACAACTTCTGATGAAGCGAATAAATTCCATATTTGTTGATCTGGTTCACTTGAAGCTCATTGATATGCAATTAAAAATATTAAAACCTGTCTTTTACGAGAAATTCTGCATTGATTGTCCTCGAATTCACTTAACTCTCTCATTTATCCTATTTACTTTATAGAAAATAAATAAATAGTCGATAGCTGCTTCAACTACTTGAAAAGACAAAACTTATTGGTGATATTTGATAATTTTTGTGAGTATTAATCAGAACTTAACTGTAACTCTTCGCCGGTAAGTACGTATTTTTTATGAGAAATCTCTCAGCAGTTTAATGAACTGATTCGTAATACCAGGTACTCGTAAAAACTCAATTGCAACAGAATATTCGGCATCTTGGTTCAAATATTTTTACGGTACAAATTTTGTGATAAAAATGAACATTCATTGATATAGGTGAAAATAATAAAAAAATATTTCTGTTATCATTCGCGGTAGTATATTAAGCTTAAGGAAAATCATGTGAATTTTTTTGGCTGATTCCTAGGAAATTAAATTCTAGAAATGTTTCCAATATTTTACCAAATTCAATCCAAAATATTCTTTATCTTTCCAAGATCCACTTAGTCTGTGTCCCTTATCTTTGCATAATCCAAAGTTTTTCCCTGGATCTTTGTCACATACAAGATCTGTTCAAAAAGTTTTATTACAAAAAATACTGGTGGCTAAAATTCCTTTCCCCAATTTCGAAGAGATCTAACGATCAGGTGATAAATATGAAAACCATGAATTTTAACTTTAAATTAATTTTATCCATTAAAATTCAAATTAGCTTTAGACACCTCAAAAAGTGGTCGTCTACGCACAAAATAACTTTTCCCGTGTCGTTTTTACTGTCTTTCTGTTTCCATTCATAAACAAAATAATCATAAAATAGAATAGAATTTTTGAAAAGTTGAAAGAAAAAGAATCCATTTAGTATTTCAACACGTCATTACATTTTAATTTTTAATACCATGTCATATTTATTTATTTGGTTGTTGTGTATATCCAAAAATCTACCTTAACCGGCAGATTACCTTATTATAATAATATATACCATATCAGTCTTTAGTTCAGTCTGTATCAATTTTTAAGTAGAATATTCATAATTCTTCCACGCATAATTTTATTAATTTTTCATTACGATTATGGTTCTAACTATAACACTGCAAAATTTCTTTCACTGTGGAAATCAAAACTTGATATAATTGCAATCATAATCTTTTTTATCTTGTCCTGGGAGAAAGGGGTTTCGGGATAATTCCTTCTAAACTTATTTCTCGTTATCAGTACCACCAATTGGACTACCCTGTTCAACATTAGGCAGAAATTTCGTCCCGAAGAATTGCCTTCTATTACATGCCAACCTACGTACAGCTGCTCATCCGGCTCTGCCATTTCTTTAATCACTCCCAAGGTTTCGCTACTCTCAAAGTTGTCTGCGGTTTTAATAGAGGAATAATTCAGTAATGTAGTCTCATTTTCCCGTTGTAATTAATAAAATGAGTGTTTTTCCGAAATTAAATCCTTTGGAAGTTATTATGGATTCTAAGAAGCAATATCTTCGAAATCACTAATTGCCTTTTCAAAACGCAACTGTTTCCTCCTCAATCTTTACTAATCCCCCTGCCACTGGTTTACAGAATCGGTAACGTGATTAAAATCTCATGGAATTTCGTTTTCGTGTAACAAGAGATGCCAAATTTTGGTACAAGGAGGAGAGGAGGAAAATAAATTAATATCGTTACTTTTGACCTCCTATTACAAAAGTAATCACTAAATAGCATTTTATTAACTCTATTATTGTTTAACAAATATATCTTTTATAAAGATTTGAAATATCCAAATAAAATTTAAACTCATGCATTTCATATCTACAGGGTCGGTTCCAAAAGTAGAAGGACGGAGTCGATTAAAAAAAAAAGAATATGCCAGAATTGATAAATTCACTAAAAAGTCTTCGACCTAGCACCCTTGTGCGTCCACACACCGCTCTCGGTGGTTTTCCACGCCTCGTTATCTTTCTGGAAGGCAATGCCCGGAACGCTGCTAAGTTTCCTCGTCACGATCTGTTGTAACGTTTTCACCGAACCATGGTGACGTCCTTTCAGCACAGATTTGAGGTTGGGTAAGAGGAAGATGTCTGGTGGGACAACGTCTAAAATATTGGGTTCCTCACTCCCATGGTCAAGAAGCTCTTGGTATATTCGCGTACGAGTTTCCTTTCTTTCATTCGAGAGCACTTGCGCCACCAACTACGCACACACCTTTCTCATGCCCAACTGCAACTGGCCTCCAGCCTCTCTTGAGACTCCGCTCCTTCGAACCCAGCCAGAGACACCGCCGTCCGTCCGTCCGTCTATCCAGGAAAAAATAAGTCATACTACTTTTGGAAAAGACCTTGTATTAATAAATAAATGTTTATTGGCGAAGGAAGTGAGAAGAACCCATTGGCAATGCGATATGCCATGTCCATCTTGCATCAAACATCTTGTAAAGAATGATTACAAATTTTATCAATAAACTGACTAAAGTCTTGATCTTTTTGAAGGATATTAGGGGATTTATGTGCCTTCATCAAGGGCCTTTTATCGGTCCAAACTATTATCAATTCTGTCATCACTATCTGCTCAATTATCGTCTTCAACATATTCAGCACCATTTTGAAATATAGAAAACTGGAAAATATTTAGACCAACGGAGGCCTACATTTATTTTGGATATCATGGTTCATAGATGCATTACTTGATAATTAATGAGCGACATATCCATGAGGGGTTAAGGTGGAGAGAGAGAAGACAAGGAATTTATTGTACGGTTTCATTTTCGATGTGGTATTTCCAGATTAAGACGTAGAAGTTAACGATAATTTTTGAATCTACTTATAAAGGCATAGCTTATTGCAGCTAAATGCATATAAAATAAATGATTTATATGTGACGAGTGTAAAAATTAGGAATAATAGTGTAAGGAAGAGCGTAGGTAATTTTTGGTAGTCTTTGAAATAGATGGGAGAGGGATATTCTTACTGACCGAGCGGCGTAAATAACAATCCGTGGACGTGTGAAAATCACCAAATTAAAATGGACTTGAAATTAAAATCCAAACTACCGATGCTAAATCCGGTGTATTAGCGACCAATCAACCTCATTATAATTAAATAACACTATGGTATGGGCACTTCTTGCAGGAAAGAAGGGAATTATCCATTAAATCTCGATAGGCCGTTTGCTTAAGAGGCTTGGATATCTTTTATAAATTGAATTAAAATAATCGCCAACTCTTCAGTTTGTTGTAAGCATGAGAGGAGATCACATCCTTTCGGGGTCAGACTCCCACTGCAAAAGAAACTAATGTTGAACTAATTTCATCGACTTTGGATGCTTAACTCTCTAAGAATCTGATACAAAAGTGCAGAAATAGATTTGATTGGAATAAATTTGTTTTGCTTACTCTTGCGGAGTCAGAGATGGAAATACTAGAATTTACTTCATCAAAGGAAACCAGAATCATTTTTTTCAGATGAGAGGCATGAAGAGTATTTTGCAAAGTCGCACTAGATGTCTTATTAGCATTATCTCCAAGAACATCACCCTTTATGTTTTGTTATTAATTACGGAAAAAGAAGTTCTGAATCTGTTTCACCGAAAAAAATGAATACTCTTTAATATGTACCTATTCGTTGCGGAACTCTTAGGACGCACCAAAATCTATGAATAAACCATTCACAATATGTTTCCCCCTCCACATTTCTAATTTAGATTGGAAATTTTTAGTTTCCAAACTCTCCTTAGGTGTCGCTTAATCAAAACGAAGTGTAATTTTGTGCCGAGTTCTTCATCGAAAAGTTTAAAGTGTGAAGGATATATAGTATCTTTATTATTTTTTTTTTAATTTAAAGCCTTTTAAAATCCCAAACCTGGAGAAAAAAAAGTAAACTTACAGATAAATACGATTTTTTAAAGAGAATAGGATTTTTTAAGAGAGAAAGGACACTCCACAGCAATGCACTCGGGTCCATTTGTTTATGAGGACTCCAAAGAGAAGGCTACGTAAATATTATTACTTATTTACAAATTCCTTCCTGATTCTGCAAAGTTTTTAAACGTTGATAAATCCATTCGGTCACATCTGTCTAGATTTATGGGCACAGAGTTTAAACACGTCGTGCACACCCGAATTTCTAAAGCGAAACCAAAATTCGATCAAGTGTACACCACACCTCATCACCTGACCGGGAAAAATCTTTGATCCCTCGCAAAGCTGCATTTTGTTGACTAATTCCTGGAACTAAAAGGTTCCCAATTGAAGGATGAATTAATTAATTTTATGTGCGTTAAATTGATACAAATTTAAATCGAAACAGAAACATAAATCCATCTCAGGATATTTAGCAGAGGATGAGCATGAAGATATAAAAAATAAAATTGAAAAACTGAGAAAAAGGAGGGAAACTGCCCCCTCCTCCCCTCCGCACGACTACAACATTTCATTTTTAAAATAACAGGGGACATGTAGTGAAACATAATCTTGGTTATGCATCATAGTAGGTGAGAATGGACTGCAAAACTTGGTTTTCATGAGAAATCAAACATAAATTTCTCTTCTGCTGACGGATATCGTCGTCATTTGGCTTTGTTGATGGAAAATACAAAATATTCAAGTTCGTGATATTACATTTCTTAGTTCAAGCAAAAAACTAGCTTACAAAATTAGGTTTAATGTGACAAATATTTCCGAGAATGACTTTTGTTTCCCATTTATGCTATGCCATTAGGCATTGGACGTACTTTTTGTTGTACTTTTCGTGGAAATCATCGCCAGACTTATCCACGATCTTAATCACGGTATAATAAGAAAACACTAAACTAATAATATTCTTTAGAAGCCTCCAAAACCTGTTAAGAGGAAAAATGATAACTATTTTCATTCTGCATAATATGCCACAGGCTCTATGGAATCTTATGGCCGCCCTCCCAATTATGTACCAAATTATTTAGTCTTCCCCCTTAAATGACATTACGTATGCTTCTCTTTTCTCGACAATATTGAAGATTGATTTTATATCGCCAAATATTCTTTCACCCACCAGATCACTGAAGCAATAAATTTTATTGATGCCTCTTTATCATGAAAAATTCGTGTCTTTTCCGTAACAGATAAATCTGACCCTCCCTTTAATAGCCATACTCCCACCATATCACGGATAACGTTACTTTTCCAGCCCCTTTCTTCCTTAAAGAGTGGCGGAATAAAAGAGCAGTGCCTTCATAAATAAAAGAACAAATGCATAATTCCAGGACGGACGGTTAAGTTCCAAGGCCAACATCAGGTTAAAGAAGTAGCATTTTTTCAATTATTCCAACATTAATTTCCTCTTCAAGAACTCCAATATAACCAAAGGAGACTCATTAGTGACGAAATAGTACAGTCAGTACAATCCGCCTGTCAGTACAATTTGCTTCAGTGTAGCAAATCTAGTTGACAGCAATAAATTCTTATCTGTGGAAACCCAAAGTATTTTGATTCTTCCTTGTGCGCTACTATGGAATTCCACAAAGTAACTATCTCTCAAATTACATCATTTTGTTTTTTCATTCGGGTTATTCGTTATTCATTACTTCAACAATGGCTTTCCGGCAAAATTTCATCCTAGCAGATTCCTATCAACTTCACGAGATGCTTGCAGAGTCATCTTCCTGTATTTTTTACAGGATATCGATCTAATTTGGGAGCCGTCCAGATTAGTATCTCGAGGAGCATGCCAATTACTTTACCCCCGTCTACAAGAAATTGTGCCAGGGAGCATGAAAGGGAGAAAATGAAAAGACGCCCTAAAAAATAAGACACTTTTGGGCTGTCCTAAGTAACTGTCTAGCCCTCGCTTGGCTGCGCTCGATCATTTTCAAGCCTCGGACTACCTCGGCTCTCCGTTTCCCAAGCAACCAGCCCTTCAGCGACGCTTCCTTCTCAGCCCACCCTGCCCACTTCTCGGAAGCTCCCTCATCACTGGCCCCTCAGCCCGTGGCCCCTATGCCCTGTAATCACCTCCCGAACAAATGAAAGATCCGCATTAATTACAGGGTGGTCAAACTGAATGCCCCCTTCCGCCCTTTTATTTGGGCTGGCATGCAAGGACGGTCTCAGTTTGCACAGTCGACACGATATTGCTCAGAAAGTCATCGTTTGGCGTTTGAACTGCTTCGCGACGATTGAAAATTTAATTCGTGTGAATACATACGCTTTTTATTTTCAAAATCACAGTTGATATTCTCCATCGATCACCAAAATATGTACCTTTCTTGGAAAATTTGCTTTCCATCCCTCCTTTAAAAATAAAAACAAGAGTGGTACCGACGTTCGTTACCTTAAGCTATCGAATAATTAAAAGAAAATATAAGGATATCCCCGAAATAAGGATATCTCCAATGTTTTCAACGAGGAAATCCTGTACTTGATTGTTTTCTGATATATGCCACGATTATGGAGATGGAAAAATTATAAAATGTCTAATTATTTTTTTTTAATTTGAACTTAGTTGCATGCACATTCTTATTTATAATACTCCTTCATACTTTAAATCTGTCAATTTTGAAGTTTGCTTGATTTTTGCATAGTACGTGCATGAAAGAACACAAAAAGTTGAATAAAATTTGATGACCTCCTTTCTGGTCCCAGCTATTTGAAATCCATTGACCCGCTTTCAACTGGTGAAATATAAAACGCTAAATCACAGCGATGAACCATCTACGGCCCTTTGGCTCTTCCTTATCCTAGACGAATCTGGATTTTTTTGTTTAGGGGATATTAGTGGTGGTCCTGGCGTAGCCACATGACTCATATAATCTTAAAGTTAAGACGAAAGAGAATAATTTAACGAAAGAGCCGATAAGAAAGAAATTATACCGAAGGAAGTGGACGGGACAGTGGCAGAATATGAGAGGAAACTTGGCTGTTAATTAGTTAAAGTTTTGCTAGTGTTGTTTACAAAGTCTTACGGTGCACAGTCGTTTGTCTATGGCACATGGTTCTATCGGAAATGGAGACATTCAAGGATAAAACTGTCTTTCCGGAAAAACCATGAAATTTCTAATAGTTTTTAGCAGCCCTCATTCGAGTGGTAGGAGTCGTTCAATGGAAATGCATAGCAAGGGTCTCATCATCAACCACCCCAGATTTAAATACACCACAGATTTTTATTATTCATATTCTGTGTGACTATGATAGATATACAGTTCATTAGCAATGATGTTGGGTAATTCGTTAATCCTCATGTAATGTGAACAAAGAACTTGGGCACCAATGCGAGGCGAGAGACACCTCGGTCAATGTAATCCGGAAAGATGACTTAAGTAATAGCTGCTCCGAAATCCAAATTGAAAGCACGTTTAAAACGACTGACATTTTATGAAACGAATAGTGATTCTACTCACAACGATTCTTAGGAAAATATTTACGCCACAAACAACGTCAAACAGTCATCAGTAAGACAGAATTGGACCCAAACTTGGTTTTACTGTAACCATAACGGATTTTAGTGCAAGAAGAACGATTAATTTTCATTTGATCTAATCCAGGTACCTTCT
This sequence comes from Hetaerina titia, assembly GCA_037158775.1. Taxonomy (NCBI): domain Eukaryota; kingdom Metazoa; phylum Arthropoda; class Insecta; order Odonata; family Calopterygidae; genus Hetaerina; species Hetaerina titia. The sequence goes on along the minus strand of CM073769.1, from coordinate 92,402,730 downwards.
ACAAAAAATGAAGTGTCATAAAAAAGGAAATTAGCAAATAGAACGGTTTTCTTAAAGCTTCCGGCAACTGCGCTGCTGGCAAAGAATGCCAAATAATCGAATCAAAGCGAAATCTATTTCATATTCTTCTCTTAGAGAAGAATGTTTTTGTCTGATTCATCTCCTATTCGTAAATAAATTAATGACTAGTTCGAAGTTAGATGATACGATCTAATCCAAAATATCTGAGGCTCTTAGGTAAACATAGGCATCTTATGTGATTACGGAAACTTTTGGTATTTCATTATTCGATACATCAGCATTTAGTTGAGTGTGCCAAAAATTATATATTGTTTAATGCATTTAATCAAGGAGTTAAATCCAATTCGTGGAGAGTTAGATTTTTAGCACTTATTTTCAAAATGATACTCAGTTAACATTCAATTTCAACTACCTAACTATCGACTAAGAGAAGCATGGGATTATAAACGTTATCGAATTAAGTTCAGATTCGCAGTCACAGTATTATTACTCATATTTAATCCGTTACAATCAAAACAAGAAGTTCGTGAAGTCCCAAAAGAGACTTTCCGTATGACAAACGTCGGCAGCAGCCAGCACGTCATCGCATATTAATGAAATTTAAAGGGATATTGAATCGTGTGGAGGGGAATTTCGGAACGTCTGTGTGAGGCTGCTCTTATGCTGACGATTACAGTATTTCGCATGCGGACGTACTACGCACATGGTAGAGTCAAGTGTTTGTGGTTTGTGAGCCGTCACTGCCCTCGAGCGCACGGCGGCAAAAGGCCCATGTTGGCAGGAAGAAATAGAAACATCAGAGGGGAAGGGTGAGGGGACAAATTGCATACACGCGCCGGTAGCGAGTGGGGAAGAGAGCAGAGTAGACAGCGGAAGCGTGAGAGGGAAGGGTGAAAATGAAAACTAAAAAAAAAAATAACATAATAAATTAAATGTAATTTAAAAAATCGCCATGGCTGTCGGGAAGATGAAGAGCGGTATAAATATTCTGACTCCCCTCCTCTGCTGAACTTACACGTGGAACGGTGCCATGCCCACGCTCCGAGGAACTCAACCTAAAGTCTCTTTCCCCCGACCCTAACAGTTGCCCCCGGCATGTCCGGAGGCATGACCGCTGCCGCCGCCGCCGCTGCCGCCGCCGCCGCAGCAGCAGCTGCAGCCGCCGCCGCGGCCGAGACGGGACTGAGCGACGATGACTCTTTCAACCCGACGGCATCGGACGTGCCCTCGCTGGCTGAGGATGCGGCCGACGCCGGGTCCACGGAGGCCGTCTCGCCCGTCACCCTCAGCGGGCAATGGAGTCGAGTGGCCCGGCTCCTCCTCCTGGCGAGTTTGGCGGTAATCGGCAGCGTCGGTAACGTTTTCATGATCAGCGCTGTCATGATAGAGGACCATCTCAAGAAGAGAGGTAAGCTCTAGCGGCTCCAAGCCCTTTAAAATTTCACCACACGAAGTGGTCCCTCGACCGCCTCCAAACACCCTATATTTCGAGCGGTTGCTGCAAATTCTAGTTTCCCTTGACGTTGGTTTCAATCCCTGATATATTTTTTTCCCACTTGCTCCATTAGAGAATCCCAGTGGTACCTTTAAATGGCCGCGATTAAAATTAAGGTGATGAAATCGGCGTGACTGCTCAGAAAAAATAGGGTTTCTTAATTTTTCTCTTCTTTTCTTTGGTGACTTAGGGTACAACAGATGAGAAATGTCCAATAATGAAATTTGTGCAAAAACTAGATGATACTTTCTCTTATAGAGCGGTTTTTTGTCTAACTCAATTCTTAATGGAGAATAGAATTAACCCTGGTCAATTATACAAATTCAACGAGAGAATAAAGGATAGTACGGGCGTGGGATTCCCCTTCTCATTGCTCTTCATCAAAAGAAGGCACTGAAAGGAGTTTTTCTTGAAATTCACCATGAACTATACTGCCGCTGCCGCATATCATATATCTTTAGCTTTCAAGCGTCCTTAATTTTCTGTTTTCTAAAATTCTAGTTACTTTTCCCATCACAAGTAAGGATTATCAAGACTTAAGGCCCTTTGTCTCCTCGACTCATTCACTGGCTCACTATCCTCGCTAAAAAATGTTGGGACTGTTTATTTCGTCTCTTTGGTATTGTTGTTCCAGAAGACACCCAGAGAGATGGGATGTTTTTCAAGTAAAAGAAGCTTGAATACACCGAAAAAAAAGCGTGCCATATTCTCGATTTACGTCTACGTATTACTTAAACACAAGGGTGCCCTACCGTCCAATGGGTGTTAACTCCTGCAAACAGGAGTTGTTGGTGTCAACAGAGTATTAATGTCTTAGTTTTCTTTCACCAGGACCTAGAAAATAATTGGCCCAACGATTTTATAAATTATCACGAATTCATCATGGTTATTCCTTTGACAACTAAAATGTAAACAACTTTGCATAGCAACCCTAACAAACAAAACATGTCAACCGGTTCACCGAATAATTAATTTCACGTATAAATGATCAACTTATAGCATTTATGTCTTGGCGAACTTACGATATGTGACCTTTAAAAACCTTTCCTTAGCTGGCAAGTAACATAATTTTTCATTTAAGGAAAATCTTTAAGTTTATTATGAAACTTAAGTGAAAGGTATTTTTAGTTAGTTTATACAGGTATTATGGAGCCCAATGTTTGTCCCTACTGCCATCGTGAATTATACACGGATAAAAGGATTCCCTCTACCGGTTTTTTTGACAATCAACACTTGGGTCTTGCATTATCAGGTCAAAGTGGCGAAAGAATTATTCCATTAATACTTAGTTTAAATTTATAGTATATTTTTGTTACTGAAGGGTATAGTCAGGCGAGAATGTCCGCTCACCGCTTGTGTTTGAATGCGGTTGCACAGAGAAATTATCCGGAAAAAACTGCAAATCTCGTGTTTCACGGGTTGGGGGCTCGAATAGCTAGATTAATGGAATTATCATTAATTAAACATGATTGCGAAAACAAACAATGGAAGAGGTCGACGATAGGAAATATGAATAAATATTATCTGAGATAAAGACAGCTGGAGAGCTGTCAAAACCCATTCCTATTGATAATTTACAGAATTTATGATAATATAAACAAAAATACAGGTTTAATGGCTATTTATCACAACCTATCTTTTTTCTAATTAATAATCTGCTACACTGCTGCATATCTTGAATAGTACATCTTTCATAGCATAAAGAATTTCTATTATAATATACTTTTCGAAAGACCTTATAAACTATCAACGGATCATACATGAGGATTAATAATAGATTTTTGGGGATTTTACATCCACATTTGTTCTATTGTTTACGATAGAACAAATATTTAAAAATACTCCGGAGAAAAATGCACAACGTCAGAAAAAACTTCTATGCGAGATTAATCTCTAAAGTACTTACATAACTCTTCCAATGGTCCTCAACCAAACACTCTGGCAAACATCTCCCAATTTAACAACGAGATAAATGAGAGAATATGAAACATCTTGGGGTCTTCCACTGTGTAGTGCAATTTTCGCATAGGAACCAGCACAAAATAATGAATACTATTTATGGTTACGACAGAATTATCATGATCTGTAATAATGGCGACCACTTCTCGTCAGTGATAACCGTGATAACAAGTCAGCGTCGTCATAGCAACCGTAACTATGCGACGGCAAGGCAGCCGCTAATTGCCGGGCGTCAACAACGCATTGGTTTTCCCAAAAAGTTATGTTTCTCTGTTGAACAAAATACGTTATGTTTCTCTGCTGAACAATAAAATATCATTTTTTGTTTTAACGACCTCAATGTTTAATAATTGTGCTATTCAAGCATAATAATAACGTGAAATCTGTTCCGAAAAAAGAGACAAATCATAATATAAATATCTAACGAGGAATATGCATATGGAAGGCACAAGTTGAGGCACAATTTTTCAGTGAGTTCTAAACAGTTGATTGGAGCATTATGACCCTGTGTAAAGAATGTCAGCCCAAGTGTTTTACTCTATCAAAAGCTTTTGGTCAGAGCCCAGTATTTAATTTTTGAGGAAAGGAAGATAGAGAATATGAGAATTATTAACTGACTATTAAGTTTAGAAAAAAATTCTCAATAAAACAAGAACACTTCGATGAAAACTATCATTTCAGAAGCCTTAGAGGATCACATGTTTTTTATCTTTGCCAGGCTAAAATACTCACGTCATAATTAAAGGTCAAAAATTGGGATTTAGCACTCAAACTGTTTAATTTCTTGTACACTTCTGCGAGTTTTGAAATATTTAAGTAAAAGTGGGAAGCAGAACAACACATTCGTTAATTTTCTGTAATTCAATGCATAATTATTAAATTATTAATTCATGTTGAATAGGGACGTGATAGTGCAGAGCGCTTTGCGACTGACTGAAGAGCCAAGTTTCGATTCCAGGTGATACCTCTGGGCACCCTCAGATTCACCCAAGTTGTGTGATTTTTCGGGCACCAGATTCTCTTACCTATCAAACCAACTTTCGGTTTCATACTGTGGTTATTATGCTCAATATTTTTTCTGTTTGATGTGTCATAGGATGGCTCATGTACGGAAAATTACTGGATCGTGCACATACAGGGTCCATTCAATAAGTATTGGGACTGGCTCCAATAATCAAAATTTATTGTAGTTATCATTACAATTACTTAATAATCTTCAAAACACATTCCTCCTGCATCGATACACTTAGTTTGGCGCGTCTTCCACTCGTCAAAAGCCCGCTGGAAGTCGGTTTCCGGAATACTGTTGTGAGTCTTTGTCGTCGCCGCTTGGGCCGCCTTGATGGAGTCGAACCGATATCCTTGGAGCTCCCCTTTTTATTCGTGGAAACAAGAAAAGGTCAGGTGGAGCCAGATCGGGGCTGTGAGGGCTGTAGGGGGGGGGGGGGTGAGGCAACATTGCTACGCCAAATTTCGTCAGCAGCGAAATTTTCACCCGCGATAGTTTTTGTTGCTCACTCAAGACTTTCGGCGCCAGCTTCGCGCACACTTACCTCATCGCAAGATCCTCCGTTACAATGGTGTGGACGGTTCCGACTGAAAGGCCTGTCTCCTCACTGATAAGAGGTTAAAAGGTTAAACGCCTGTCAGAGTCCGAAACTTTTTTCACTTTGGTCACCTGAGCGTCGGTTCGAGCGGTCGTCGGGCGTCTGATGCGGTGCTCGTCTTTGACGAGCTCCCGGCCTTCCTTAAACATTTTGTGTCACTCAAAGACTCTTTTATGCGGCTAAAGGCATCATCTCTTAATAAGTCTGTTTAATGAGTTCAAGAGACTCCAACGTGGATTTCCCGAATTTAACGCAAAATTTTCACAGCGTAGCGTTGCTCGACGGTGCGCTCCATGCTGGCGCGACGACACCACAAACAATCACACGTTACAAAAATCCACCTCCTGTCTCAATGTATGCCCGGAGAGGACTGAAATTAAGTTCACCCTAGTGGTAAAGGACCCCTCTACTGAGCCGACCGGTCGGACCCCTCATCCACCGCTTCATTGAGGCTACAGCAAACCAGTCCCGATACTTTTTTAATTGACCCTGTATAGTCACATGTAATTCAAGGTGCCCATCTCAAACGTATGAAAAACCTGCCACAAACAAATGAGAGCACTCATATTTTTATTGATATTGTTTTCAAATGGTAATAAAGTCGAACGTTTCTTTCAATGCATGGGTACAGAAAAATATAAATACGGAACAAAATCCCTTACAATCAAGGGATAAATCACTGTCAATTTTAACAATTTCTCTCTGAAATAAAAAAAATTGTCTGAAATGACTGTGAAACTTCTCTAAAGTCTTACTACGTACAGACACATGTTTTCACGTATTTAGAAACACAAGTTCCCAAAATGTTATATTTTTACTAATTGGGAAGATTTTCGTGTGGGTGGGGTAGAATTCGGCATGAAGGCAGGTGTAATTTACGAATAAATGAAGGAAATAATTTAGGGAAAGCAAAAGGAAGCTTTCGTGAAACACAGAAGGCAATAGTCATTAGGAAATGTCCAAAACCTACCTGTAGTAGGAAAGATACCGCGAATGAAATGGATCAGGGTAAAATTCAAAGAAACGGAGAACCTCCCCCTCGAAAAGGTTAAAGTTAAGCAGATCCTTTAGCTTATAAACACGAGATGATAGTTCAGGGACACATCACTATCACACGTAGGTTCCCCCCAGGGCTTAGAGACGTTCAATATGAATTCGAATTCATGTGATCCACGGAGGAAATATCATTCCCTTAGCACAATAGCCGAAACTATATGGGAGAGTAGGGTGGGGGCAGAGACACTTTATGATCCCCTCGACCTCCTTTCGAAATTTCTCGGAGATTGACCGCTGAGGCCCAGGGTCAGGGGCATCGCCTTTTCTCCGGAGACCGAACGGATGGCGGAACGCTCTCATCCGGTCGAGGGTCGCACTTCACGTCCACTTCCGCTCCTCATCGCCTCCGACACCTCCCACTTTCCCTCTTCCTCCTCCCTCGCGCCCCCTTCAACGCCACTCCCCATCGCGTGGCCCTGCGTCCTCGCCCCATGACCCCAGGTTCTTTTTTTCTCCTCCAACCTAGACGGCAGTTCGTTCGAAACGTCCAAACTCCGCGTTCCTTCCCGCAGCCACTCTCGCTCTCCCCCTACAAAATCCTCCTGGATCCTCACCCTCATTCAAGAAGAAACCCGAACGGAGGGAAGGACCTCCCAACACCGTGGACGAATCGATATCCGCAAACAACCAGCCCAACCCCGAATCCTCATTTCGCCCTTGTCCTCTTTCTTCCCTCTGGTGGGGAAGCGGGAGGAATGAGGCGATGGGGCTGGAGACGGAGAGAGGGCTTTTGCTCGACCTCGGACTTCTGCCCCCTTATATCCATCGCCTTCCTCCTCACCATCTCCCCCGAAACTCCTAGTCAACCCCCTGAATCTCTGGGACGCGACTCAGAACAGGAAACGGATGGTTTTACGAACGGTCAAAATATATTAATGCATTTTTTCATGATGTTATCGTTTTTCTGAATTACATTAAAGGCAGGAATGAAGTAGGGATCTTAAGAGGTATTTATGTATTACTGTACCCATATGTCATATTGATGTATTGAAAATTATCGATATACTGTTCCCACCGGATTTTTTCGTGCACCGATATTATTTACCCAGATCACCGATAGTTTTCCATCATCCCAAGTGTACAAAATATTTAACCAAGAAATATTTACTCAATTGACCTTAACTTTCACATTAACACAATATCTTACATTTTTTTAAGTTGAAGCATAATTTTAAAGTTTAGAAAGCCGATAGGACTTAAACACCAGCGGAAACTCGTGGGGGGCAGGTCACTTTTCTCAAGGCCGTGAGCCAAAGTCATACATATTGTTTTAGCCCTAGCCCTCCGTCCTATTTCCGGGGAATTTATTGCAAGAACTACTTTGTTTAGTAAAAAATAGAATTTGTAAAGGATCGTTTATTTAAATATGGTTATATTTGCTGGCTAAAATATTTTGCGATCTTTCTCCCAGTTGTACATATATTTGTGACATAAATAAAATATGGCTTCATTTGATTTAAAATTAGGCGTTTATATTGTAATATAAGTGGTCTTTGTGAAAAATATATCATTTGTTGTTTTTCCCCAATTATGCTTCGTGATTGAATTCTGCCTTTAAACGCATTTTAAGTGAAGAGTTTATCGTAATCTCTATACTCCAGGGATGACTTTAACATTTGATGAGTATAAGCGTAAGTTTTACAGGGAATGTATGTGATAATGCCATCCAATATTAATTTCATTCTGGTATTCCATCAACAAAAATCATGTCCGTGATTTTCTATTACGGTTTTCTTTCAAATGAGCTATAAACAATTCTTTAGAAATGTTTTAATGCATAGATATTTCATTTTTAATTCAAATCCAATAGACTAATTGATTTTTTAATACCTTGTTACAAAATTACCTAGGACATTACATTGTTTTCTTTGAATCTAACGCCCATGCTGTTGTGTTTTCTGTTCCTTGTAATAATATCGCTTTTCAAATATAGTAAATGGCATATTAGTTTCTAATTTTGCCATGAAACACAAGTTGAATTCAGTTAATTATAAATAAAAATCAGTTTTCTTTTAATAAAAATGAATAGGCATGAATTCATAAACCCAGCAAAAGCAGGGCTTACAAGGGACAAATGCAAATACAAAAAAAATGCGACAAATTACAAGAGGGTCAGTTTGTTTAATAATATTTTTCCAAGCAGAGGACGAAATGTAAGCTCACTGCTGTTCACACAAATCGTCGAAATAATTGCAGCAATCATCTTATGTTTAACACATGAGGATTCAGCCTTGAAATACTCTAAATCAAATCTTTTCATGTACTGCCAGCGAACAAAATTCTTTCACAAGTTGGGGTGGCTAGGTGATTTGGAAACCCCTGTTTTTCATTCATTAAAAATCATCTTCACTTTGGTCTTCCCTGAAGATAGGTGCTATTCATACCCTCGACTTCATTATTTTCGTTATGGCTTTCTTGGAAGTACAATATTGATCAAATTTGCATAATTGGGAATTTTATACTTTATGGAGTATTTACATATTTGAAAATGCATTTAAATCTGGATAAAATCCAGATATTGAAACGCATGTACACCGGTGTTGCCATATGAATATGTTGGCAACAGTAGCAGACTGCTATACATTCAGTTGATATTACTGCATTTAATAGAAGAGGCCAATGAGAATCTGACGTGACGAATACCTTGCGTAGGGGGGCCAGTTCCTTTCCCTGTGCCGGTTATGGTTTCCCAGGAAGATCTGGTACCCGAAAAATCAACTAACTTGGGTGGAGCTGCAGGTGCCCAGAGTGTCCTTACCCGAGAATCGAACCCGGGACCCTCCGGTCAGTAGTCCAACCCTCTACCCACTGGACCACCGCGACCCACGTATATATATAAATATTTTAGGAGGGCCCGGGTTCGATTCCCGGGTACATATATAATATATTTCTACATATGATGTAAATTGACTAGTCGACACAAACGCAAACACAGAAATAGAAACACATGAAAGAGGAATTCACTGGGTATCGAATTTTCGGTGATGCAACCACCTTTCTCAAGAGGAATTAGGAACAGAACTGAGGTAGAGGAGGGCCCGGAAGCACTAGATGGAAGAAGAAGGGGGGAAAAGGTATGCGAGGGGAGGGGTTTGGAGGGGTAGCGTTAGACGCGGGAATTTTAAAAAAGGTGGGGATGATATGGAAGTTGTTGGGGGCGGAGGGGGATGAAATTAAGCGACAAAGGGGGCAATTAGTGTCTGATATTAATACCTGGGCGATTCCAGGAATCCAAGAGCCAGATGAAAGCTTGCTCTAGTGTTTTTAGTTTCAGCGGAGGGTCTGAGGGTGGGAGGGATGCTAGGATGGATACTATATAGTTGATTGTGTACTTAGGATTTTGTACTTTGGTCGATTTGGATACTTTATAGTTTATATATATATATATATATATATATATATATATATATATATATATATATATATATATATTTATTTATTTATTTATTTATTTATTTATTTATAGGAAAGAAAGAAATATTTTGAGGAAAATCCTAGGACCATTGAAAAACAGAAAATATTTGGATTAGGAGAAAAAATGAGGATCTGTATACGACTACCGAGAAAATCACAGATACGATGAGTAAAGGAAGATTGAAATTCTATGGACACCTAAAGCGATTGGGTGAAAATAGATTAACAAAAAAAATATTCAACTATATTTCAAAATTAAAGCACACAACAGGATGGTTAGAGAAGATCAGGAGGGATGCGGAAATATTTGAATAACGGAGGAAGTGGTTCACAGCAGGGAGAGGTGCAGAAAGCTAATAGACAATACAAGATTTACTGAAGACCAACCAACACAAAAAACCAAAAGGGTTGTTTACCGTAGAACAACGACGAACAGTAGGGGAGAAAATGAGGAAGTCCTGGGAAGAAAGAAAGAAGAAAAACCAGAAGTCTTGAGGTCATTGCGGTCCATAGTTGGCCAAACTCAATTTAAATAAACAAATATATATATATATATTTGTGTGCGTGTAATTACATACATATTCCGGTTATTTTTCGGTCGAATCGATTGCCTTTCTGAATATATAAACAGTGAAGCAGTAACAGGGGCATTGACTCCCCTGGAAAATGACAGGAGGGAGTGAGGAGGACAACATTTAGTACGGCTCACTGAAAAATGAAGCAGATTGCTGCGTAAAAAATGACGCAAATGTCGGTATTTACTGCGTTACTTGGTGTTTTTTGTGAGAATGACACTACCAGAGGCCGCAGATAAAATGTCATATCATGTAAAATTAATAATCGGTACGATTTTTTCTCTCCGTACGTCTCAGTGCATCGAAGTCGTCACATTTTTACCCATCTTGTATGGTACATTTAGCATTCTGTCCCTTCCGATTCGAATTATTCCTTCCAAATGTACGGAAGTACACATTTCACGAGAAGTTACATATGTGATTATTCTCATTATCCGTACTGTAGCGTCTAAGAATCAATGCATGTGTTTTCAAGAGACTCTGAAGACCCATAATGCGGCTCTGTAAGTTAAAGGCACATAAACTGAAATTAACATGAAAAAAGTTATAATATTTTTTGAAATACCTATCAATAAATTATTGCATTTAGGTATTTTTTCATAACTCCCCATTCAAAGGGCTCCATCTAGACATCCTCTCTTTACTCTCGTATGTCTTTTCCTTTTAAGAATAATAATCGACATACAATCACCCCTACGATACATCCAGTCTGCCGGCTTGCTTTCGTAAAAAGTATTGAAGATGACCCTTAATTAGTATTTACCTCCCTACGGACACGGCCACTAGAGCAAACATTAATCTCATCAAGCCAGTGTTTTGGCAAAAGACGTTTTCTGAAGGGAAGTCCCACAACAGGCTCGGGGCCAAACAAGTGTTCCATCCTCGAGCTCTCTTTCTAAAATCTTTCCCCACCTCAAAGGAAGAAAAACGCAATGAAGAGTGTTAAAACGACGACAAATTTGGAGGAATAAAAAGAAACGGTTGCCTATGTAGAAGGTTTTCGAGATTATGGATCGACGAACCATAGACATTACGTCATTTATTCTTCAATATTGTTTTACTTTCTCCCCCTGCCTCTGACAGGTGCGGAAATCGCAATGGAAGAAAGTCCGGAATTCCCGAAGGCCTAATGTTATTTTTTCTTTTAGCAAAGAGATTGACACTGACTTTATGTGTTTAGGAAAAGTTGATTTTGACAATTTTAACAGCCATGATTCATAAGTTATCAGTTTATACCTTCCGGCACCCTTTCCTATATATGTATAAAAAGAGAGAGAGGCACAATTATCTAATCAGCAGAGAAAAAATAATTTATGTTTAATGAAAGCAATTCTCACTCTGGTTATCTGCTGATCATTTCAATTATGCGTTTTTATTAAAAAAGTACACTGCCATAAAAACCTTGTCTTGATTTTGTTTTAGTGATATCAGAATACACACAGTGAAGTGAAATTTTGAAACTTGCATGAATATTTCGAAACTCCTTTCATGGACTGATAATTGCTATCTTTGAAAAGACAGCAGTTTTATTAGTGAGTATTTGACAATAAGCTATTTGGTAATCATGAATAGCCAAATTCTAGATTTCTCCAGAACCCCCCTTGATAAGGATATTGAATGGAATTGAAGACCTCTCCTGCCCCAAAAGCCTTATATAATTGGACAGCCCCAAAGGAGAGATGGAAAATGTGAAATGGATCACATAATTTATTTTACCGATAGACCAATAGTGGAACTTGCTATAATTTTGTCCTGGTAAAGTATTGCATCAGGATTTTCTCTAGTTCTGATGTTTTTCTCTTACTTTAATAGCTATTTTTGAATGTAGATAATAACAAATCAACAATTTACCACTCCATGTGTCCAGATGAATTCTACTGAAGAAAAATTATCAAATTCTAACGCTGAAAACTAATTTGAAGCTGACATAGAAAGGTCCTGAAATAAATTTTAGTTTCAATTTGTTTCATTCAATTGCAAAAACATATGAAATAAACCAAACAAAAAGATCTTGGCATAAAATTGACATTTTCTCTCTTCGCATTCACTATGTGATATGCCAATTCTACAAATTTTTCTGCATATTGCCACTTGACACCTAAGGTCTTCACAGGGTAACTTTTGTTGTTGAATTATCAGTGCAGAGAATTGCGTTCCTGGCAAGTTCATTTAAGTGACAAAGAACATTCTATATAAGCATTCTTGGTCTGAATGTCTTTTGTACTGTCATTTTCATCCCTACAAATATCATATTTAACGGTATATATGTATTAATGGTGGCCTTTGCCCTCATTGAATGTTATAATGATGTGGGAGTATTAAGAGTTTTGATAAGGTGGGGGCATAATGATTAGGCACATCAAAATTAAAATAATTTTAAGAATAGGCCACGTGGTCAAGTTTAACCACACATTTCTGTACCAACTTTTCTTACAATTGGATGCCCTGTTTCTCCATCTAAAAAATACATAAATTACCATAGTCTTGATGAAAGTTAATACAAATTATCTGTTGTGGATCCATTTACCCATTTTCATAAACTCAAAGGCAAATATTCCATTTTTGGTGGGAAATTTTGAACCCTTTTCCCTTCTCCACTGGTGACAGCTTAATCAAGATTTCAAAATATGAATGAGATCTGAAACACTGGGATTTCCTCACAGCCTCCTCATCTAATTGTTTACTTTTTATTTTACAACTGAATTTTGAATACTGATTATGAACCAAACCCATGTATTCATGCAACTACTGAAAATGCAAGTACCTCCAATAATTCAGTCTCATATCCCATCTTTGAAAAATAAAAAGGATTTTCATTGGTTAATTTTCATATGTTCACAAGAAATATCATATGTAAGGCTGGTCTGATATGAAAATGTGACCAAACCTTAAATTCTGTCCTTTGACACATGAAATAATTTATGAGGGCTGTCTGTACTCAAAATAAATTAGTCCTTACCCCTGAACTAAGCCCACATACCTGATACATATATCTCATTTTATTCACTTCATTCATTTCATTTTATACCCTCTCCTATTCCATTCTAATCTATGTAAAACTCTAATAGGAAAGAGAAGTCATTTAAAAAACTGTCAAAAAATTATGATTTACAAATAACTACAAATGTAGTAATTCCATTCTCCTATATATGTGATGATGTAAACCCATTACTATAACCATGCTTTACTACATGTGTACAAAGTGTATCAAAGAAAGCCCTGCTATATATTAAGTTTGTTTTTTTCTTCTCTTCAACTCCTAGGTAATGCATTCCTGGTCAATGTGGCTCTTGCAGATCTTCTCGTAACAGGTCTCTTGATACCAGCCTCTGCAGTAGTACTTCTGGCTGGTGCCAGAGATTCCCTCGGTGTCTGCCGCTTCCAGTGGTTTCTCGCCGTCCTTTGCTGCCTTGTGTCCGTCCTCACCCTGGCCTCAGTCGCTGTTGAGAACTATGTCCGTCTCTGTCGGCCTCATCACGGTGCCGCCCTCACTCCTGCCCGCCTCACAGCAGCCCTCCTTGCCATCTGGCTACTAAGTGGATCTGCCGTGGCCCTGCACTTCACCCTGGACCTTGCCCCGGACCACTACTGCACCCGCCGCCTAACTGGGGGCCTCTTGCTGCCTTACCATGCTGCTGTGGGTGCATTGCTTGTTCTCCTTCCATTACTTCTGGCGCTTGCATGCTATTTGCGCATTGCAGTTCACGTCCGCCTCGCTTCCGCCCGGCCGAGCTTCAAGCCACCTGCTGCGTACACATGGGATTGTGCCCTTGCCAGGACCAACTTATATAGTTTTATTCTCTTCATCATGTTTTGGTTGCCTTTTGGAGTCATCATAGGCGTGGGGTCAGTGAAATCAATACCAGCCTCTTTATTTTATAACCTCTCCTGGTTTGCCCTCAGTAAGTCATGCGTGAACAACTTCCTGTATTGTATCACAAACCGTCATTTCCGTAATGCATATGTTAATCTCTTTCACTACTGCTGTTGCAAAACAACAGTTTCATTTTCCCGCCGCCAGCGAGGGGATGCCACTAGACCTTCTGGTGATGTTCGTGTACACATAATTCCTGGCTATAATATGTACTCTTACACACATCATCAAAGCCCACAGAGGAGTAGGGAAACTAATAAGTGTGCAGCACCTAAAAGACCATCTGGCTGTAGTCGGCCAAGTACCAGTGGTAGGCCTAGTCGTGTAGTTTATGAGTTATGATTTGTGTAAAATTTTGTGCAACATCCATGGGCATACCTTTAGAAAATGGCCATGGGTCTAGTAACCAATGGAGTATGTAGAAGTGATCTCAAGTAGTTTTTTGATGGTTGTAAAGAGTATGAAACTATTCTGTATACTTCATATTTGTGGTTTTGTAAAGAAAGGCCTATTTTTCATTTTTCTAATGGGCGTATAAAATTTACATTCCAAAAGTTAAAAGTACAACTGGTAACTGAATGTCATTTTGACACACTCTTTTTCTATATCCCCATGATTCTCCAAGAATTTCATTGCCTGAAAATGTTGCATGAGCAAATAAGGGATGTTGGTATCTCCATGAATAATGGCTTCCTGGATACTTATTTTACTGAAATATATAACATCCAATTGTTTTACCATTGGATTCAACAAAGCCATGAACCAACATCAACTGTAAGAGATAACTTATTTAGAAAGCTCTAATTTATAATTGGAGGGGCCAAGTGTTATGAGCTGTATTTGCCTCTATTTACCAAAAATTTAATTTAATTGAAATTACCCTTATATCTACATTTCCATTTTAATCACTTTTTTAACCAAGTTCCTGAAAGAGACTAACCTTCATCAGATTATTAGATTATTTTTATAAAAGGTTTTAATTCACATATCGATGTTCCAATTATTTAGTCTATCATATTTCATTTTTGCTGTTTCAAAAGGCACATAGGCCTGATTTGGAAGTTGACTTTAATATATCTATCTCCATGACAGCAAAGTTTCTTAAAACCAAAGATACTATTTAAGAAATAAAACTTAGTTCCCAAATTCACAAAATAAAATTTTGTTGCATATCTCTTTATTAATTACCTATGTATTTAATTAATTATGATTATACTAATTTAGCAAGTATTCACAGATTTTATGTTAAGTATTTTCTCAACAAATTGAAGGATGAATAATGGAATATCTAATTACTTCCAGATTTTTAACCTCTTCTGGGAAAATTTTAATTGATAAGCTGCAAAAATTCTTACATATTAGTTCTCATGGATTCAATCACCTGTTCTTTTCATTCAAATCCTGGAGAAGTTTCAATTAAAACTATCAATCATTACAATATGATTTGCTTTCAGCTCCTACATCTATTACAGAAAAATTACACAACAGATGGGAAGAAGCTGGACTCCCCCTTTGAATTCTTGATTTCATGTGCTGTGGCTTAGGTTTGTGATAAAATTCATTCTCATGCTTAACACACTCCCAAGATATTTTTTTTTCAACTATAGGAAAATTATATTTCCTGAAGAGTCCTCATAGTGAAAATCATTTATTTTAATAATTAACCTTGATTGTACTGCATGGAAACTAACTTTATTAACATTTATTGGAGTCGCATGCTCAAGCCCTTTGTTATATATAACAGGAGTCTTCATGAGACTTAATTCACCTAATGACTTGACTTAGGGTCATATTTTTAAATATGAAACTGGAATTTTGTTTGTCTAGTTGTATAAATGTATTAAAAACTATTCTGTAATTGACCACAAACTGTTAAATTCGTGAAAAATCTAGCAAACTTCTGGGCTCCAGTTTTTTGCAATGAATATTAATTATTTTCTTGATCAAATCCAATCTCAACAAGCTAAATTAGCTCATATTTGTTTGATTGAAGTAGTAAATGAAGCTTTCACAAAATAATAATGACCTTAAAATGAATGATCTCAATCAAAAGTGACTCAATTTGAGAGTTAAAATATTGTATGAAATTAATATCAAAATCCATTTATGCATAGATGTAAATGGCTAAATGCTGGCAGATGTCGCCTAATGTGAGAAAATATGATTGTTGGAAAATGTTTCATTCTCACCTAGTTTATTTTATCACTACATCATTGAAAATTTTCTAAATTTTCCTCAATTTCATTGCCTCATCTGAAGTTATGCATAATTACAAGTTTAACCATTTCGCTGTGGCTCACTCCCCAACAATCTACACCTCATATGTGGCAAAAAGGGAGCGTATTATGTCACCCTAACCTTAATTATTTCCAAAACAATGAAATGATCTTAATAATAAAAACATGGAAACAATAAAAATGATCTAGATTCACTGTTTATTTAATGAACACTAAATTTTGACAAGCATTATTTTATTAAAATTTCAAATTATAATAGTGCACCACAGAGAGGATTAAAAGGTATATTCACAGCTGCCTACCATATGATTGCACTAGGTACATTCACAGCAGCAAAAGGGTTCGTGAAAAGAGAAGTTAGGTCTTGTAGGTCACATTAAAAAACAGTATATGTGAACAGTTCAAAATTAAATAAAACTCAATTCCTCTAGCCATAACATAAATGAAATTAACATGTGGTCGAAAAAATTGAATTTAAAGTAACTTTTAAAAGGTGTCCAAAAGTTTGTTAAAATTTACGTTCATTTAATCATACCATAATTACAGCTGTCATGGCATATATACTTGATTCTGAGATGAAGTCGGGAATGAGTTGTTTTTTCCAGTTTCAAATATTTAAAAATACTACTAAAAGGGCTCCATTGGCCAGTCCAATGACCTTTCTGCTGTTCAATCTGTTTCTAACCAATCAGGGTGAATCCTGATTCATGTGCCATTAATTGATAGTGAAAATATATTACTAAATAAATTTTTTAGTTCCTTGTGATTTTGCAGCAAAACATTCTTGTAAATAATTATTGATAAAAAATGTTGCCTAAGTGTACTAGCTGTTTCATTTAAGTAACAAAATATACTGTGGATTCTTATTAATATTTGTGAAATATATCAAACATATTATTTATGGTTTAGGGTCAAAATATCTCAAAAACATTTAAATTGCAATCTTGCTCTTTAACAGGGATGTAACAGTTTCTATTCTGAAACTATTACACATCTGTTAAAAATACTTCATATTTTAATCTAATGATCTTTAATCTAATCTTCCTCATCTAAAGATGATACTCATGACCTTAAACCTTTTGTTGCACATTCTTTATCAATAAAAATGTAAATGAATCCTTGGAAGATTAACCATTAAACTACACAGACATTAGAGAATAGATTCTCCTATCGGAGAACATACATTTTCCAAACTATGGCAAAGAAAGAAGAACTCCCCGAGTCAGCTATCCCAGATTATTCTCCATTGGGGATTTTTGACGAGTCTGGGAGCTCCCTATTTTCAGTAATTTGTTTGTATGTACAACCAATGCACCCATGTGCAATATATGTATGTATTTAGCTCCCTATATTGTTCTCCACTCTCAAAAACATACCTAATATATCTAATTAAAATACTATTAACATCAAACACATTTCTACAAACGATTATCCATAACCATAAAACAGTCAATGTTTTCATTATGAGCTCTAAATAATATGTTTACAGTGAAAAGATTCAAGACGATGAAGTACTTAATATATTAAGAAAAATAATAAACTGCATGCCAAATACTTCAATTCAATGATTAAGTCAACTCTCTTAACTTGTGCATGGAACTCAGGTCTGCTAATTACATTTTCACCAATCAATGTATTTAAGAACACAGTCACCAGTGCATATCAGGAATAATTATATTCACAAATAAGCAATTAAATGTGTAAATAACTGATCAGCATCTTCAGTCTCTGCAAATTGAGATCATTATTTACTACACATTTGCATCACACAGGACCAGTTCTAGGAGCCAAAGATAAAATGTTTACCATCATTTTTATGTTGGCTAACTGTCCCCTTAGAGAAATCTGACACTTTGGCATATTCCCTTCCACTGGGGAGGCACTGAGATCAAGGCTCATAAAAGTTAACTACTCGAAAATGTCACAATATTTTCTCAACCAGATACAAAAATGTTATTGCCCATTGAGGAAAGTTAAATTCTAAGACAGGCATTAACAAACATGCTACACTAAGCATATTAATATCTACCCATTGACTAGCTTTAAGTTGTCTCTATTACTACTCTTGTTAAAATCACAATATAAATATCCAAAAATAATGGGGTTACATGTACCAAAAGATGTTTTAGGTATGTTTTCATGTAAAAACTGGGATTTTTGGCAAGGTTTAGTAACATATATTGTTTTCAATCAATTCCAAAGAATTAATGCATTTCAGGCAAAGTAGTCCCTTAAATGGATAGTATATGCAGGCACTTATAAACTAAGATTCATTGAAACATACTGTCAGCACATTCTACCCCAATATTATTTATATTAACAGCTTAATTTTCAGTTACTTCTTCACTATGGGAATGAATGTTATTAATCAAGGCTTAAATAAATTATTCTAAAACACAAATCTCCAAATTTCCTGCCATAGATTTATTCACTCAGTCTGTTGTGGCAAAACCACAGTTTTCACGGAAATACTTAGCCTACAATGAATGAAACTTACATGAATTGAAATCTGAAGTACTTACTAATACCATCACACTAAGGAATGAGAGTGTCATATCTATTATCATTGCAGTTCATTAAAACATGTTATTCATTGTTTAGTTCACCCAGAGAACGAGAAATTTAGAGAATGTAAAATTACCATTTTTTCATAATTTATTTTCATCAAATTCCTTCAGACTAAAACATATATGGCTACAAGCATGAAATTCACATTAACTATTACATTCTCAAATGGTAACATTGGAAATGAAGGCAGTTAATAAGTGCCAACCATTATAAATTAAATCTATCAGTTAGGTTATTTATTCTTCATTTGCATTTTATCAAAATATGTGAAGTAATATAGTAGTTAATAATAAGTATGCAATATTTTTTTTGCACAATTAAACTGGATCAACATGACTGAGCCCAAGTAAGGACACAGTGAACCTACTTGCATAATAATCCATAACAATTTTAACCTTCAGTAATGTCATTTTTACCCCCATTTACTTATGGCAATGCTCAAACAAGTAAAAAAAAATCCTAATCGACCCAACTAAAGTCAGAAAGCATGTCCAAACATAAGTCTTATAAAGTCATCAGATGTAATAAATACTTTCCCCATATTACAGCAAAAGGGAATGAAAACGATACATCTTAAATGTTCAGCATAAACACCATAATGTTTTTGCCATTTATTCATATCAAACACTATAAGTTGAAAATATCAACAAACCATTGATACTTTCAAAAAATACTAAAATTCGATTAGTTACAATGTAAAAAGATCTTTCAGCATTATGTTTTCTATAGAAACTTTGCCTCTGCAAAATTGCATCTTCAGTGTGGATAGATATTTCAAATCAAAGAACATTTCACCATATAATTTCAAATGAGAAATTATATTGAACATTGAACTACATGTTGTCCTGATAATAAAAATATTATGAAAAGATATGTACTCCATTATAATATTTTTCCACAAAATATTTTTCATGGTGGCACTTCAATTAAAATTTTTGCCATGCAAATTATGCTCTTTATATCACTAACCTTCAATACACAGAGTGAGAGAATAAAATGGTGTGCCACCAATGATCTGGGCAATTCATCAAAAAAGTTTAGTTTTCAACTGAATTAATTTTGGTTACGATGAATATTTATATAAAAACCTATTCAATCCATCTATATTCTTCACCTTTGATAATGATGACTAACTAATAAGATCTTTAAGTACTTTTTTTCAAGTATTCTAACCTACATTCCAACAAAACACTATGAAAGTACCATTTCAAATTGCAGCTAGTTATTTTATCACTTCCTAAAATACATTTTTTAAAAGAATAATAACCATTGTTTACAGAATTGAGTGATACCTAGTATATCAGGTGTATATTTGAGAAATAAATATATTTTCTCCCATTTTACTCTTTTGATCTCATAGAGAGACAAATGACAGTACCAATGGCAACAGCTGATTTAATCATTTTTTAAAAGACTTCGGCCAAATTACAGAGGCCCGACCAGGTCCCATTAAAGCTAAGATTGTGTAGAAAATCCTACCAAGTGGTAGCTAAAATTGTTAATCAATACTTTCTATAAATACTGATCCAGGGGCCAGGTGCATATACTTTTCCCAAGGCTGATATCTTTCAGAGACAATTCCACTAATTAAAATGCAAAGTGATGTCCACAAGGATGGAAGCAGCTTTTCATAAAACCTTGCTACATCTGAATCATTCAGCAATGATGATCAATCAGTAGATATTATTCTTTCATTTGATATATAGCACAATGAACAGAAAAATACTTGACACATGTATTGAACTGTTTTGAAGTTATTGTTGGCAGGTATGACAGGGTTATGCCTTGTTGGAGAGAATAATGTGATGTAAGACAATAACCTAGGTACTAAACTAGACAAAAATTTCATCTTTTACTGATTTGGTTACTTCCCACACCTTATTATTTATTAAAGGGATTTCAAAGGTCAAAAATTTATCATGGCCAATGGTCAAATCATTAACCAATGAAATTCCTTAAATAAACAATTCAGCCAGTTGGCCAAATTAGAGGTCCTTTTTAACATCCTAAGTCTTAGATAACATTTTCCATTGGCTATCAAAATAAGAGGTGAACGCACAATAGCATTCAACCTTAATATTTTTTCTTTTATCTTAATTTATTTCTGAAGTTTCAGCAAAGTAGGTTATTTCTTTTAACTATACAATACTACAGCAATTCATCCTTCATTTTAATAGTAGAAATATTGTTTGCATCATTATTTGATTGCCAAGTAGGATTATTTTCAAATGAACATGACATATCACTTTAAAAACTTTCCTTTATATTTAAATAATAATTTTCTTTCTCTATCAACTATTTAGTCCCAATATAATTTATGGTATTCGGCGTAACTTTGTGAAATTGATTCATATTGGAAATGAAAAGATGATAGCTTTGTAATCTCACAGAATTTCTGTGAAATTACAAAGTTATCATCTTTTAATTTCCAATACTTAGTCTCAAAGAAACAGAACAAGAAAGTCTAACCATAATGAGAATTAAATATGCCATGGACATTGAAAAACTGAGATGTACTACATTAACCTGTAGTCTAATGAGCACAGATTCTTTTAAAATCTTTTATGCTCATTGGTTTGATGAAGTTCAACATCAGAATTTAATGAAAATGCAGTTGTACACGTCTTTTTCTTCAAATCAGGAGGAATACCAAAACTGAACACAGATGAAGGTGACTTAGCAAAACAATCTTTAAAAAATGTGATTTGAGGTAGTACTTAATGAATTTGTAACTACTTCAAAAAGAAAAATAATATAAAATGACACAGTGAACTTCATCAAAACAACAAATTTTTCCCCAAATGAAAATTTTTCAATGAGTCCTATTTGAAATTTCTACGAATATGTGTTAAATAACAAACACTTCTATTTGACAAGATAAATTACTGCATGAAAATGCTCTCTCATAAAGAAGTAGTGATTTTTGGTTTATTATTATAAAAAGATAGCATTATTGTTGTAATTGACCAATCAGTTGCCAGCTATAATATTACAAGGCACACCTTGAAATGTTGAAATGGACCATTGAAATATTTGAGGGCCACCCCTCCTCCTCCTGATTTTGTTACGATAGGAACTTTAATAGGAGAATCTAACTTAGCATTCTTCATAACCATTACTAATTAAAACAATCCATATAGACATTTTTGAAATGTAGATACTCCGATGAAAAGGCCAAAATTCGTCCTTGAAATACAATTAATTTACCAAGTTTGCTTTTCACAAAGAAACAAATTTAAGGAAAATGCACATGAATAAGAATATTAGCAACAATGATTTTTTAGTTTTCACATTAACTTTTACAGTAATTTGATAATTAATGAGACTAATTTAACATTTATAAAGTGGCAAGTTATTCAAAACCAACAGTTTGCATTAACTGGAAATGCTTTTCCTAATAAGAAATCATAACACTTCAAGGAATACTCACTTTACTCTGCATGAACATGAAAAATAAACAACAGTGTTTTTCATCCTTAAAAACTTAAAAAAAAAAACAATATATTTCCTATCTTGTAACCATGAAACAAACTCCGAAGTTCTTGACTTATATTTTTTAATTTGACCCACCTCTAACTTCTCTATACACTAACAAATTTCTTTCAGAATAGTAGTCTGTCAAAAGGAAGAACTACGTTATGCATAGTAATTGGCTCATAGCTTTGTTTTCTGAATGTATTCATATTAGATATATTGTTTGAAGAGACTTATGCAATATGTTTAAGTTTTTGTACACAAATTGAACCAATACAATTCAGACTGCCAATATTGTCATTATATTGAAGGATGAATGGAAGAAAATAAATTACCCCTATGTCTATTTATTTAATTTACAGGTGAATTTATATACAATTGCAAATCTTATAAATGGAAAATATTACATGTAAGTACATATAAGCAATTATTATTGGTGTTTATATGGATTTGATTTTATAATGTGAAGCACAAAAATATGTACCTATGTGGGGAAGATTTCAGTCTTTGCTAAAGGTAGTGAATGAAGATTTTGGGATATATTTTGTGACTGAGGAACATGAATAACTGTCCATGAAAAGAAAAATATATTGATAATAAGTAGCTTATGAATGATTAATATCAAGTTGTTCTGTTGTACTAAATTATCTAGTCAATGTCAAATTGTACATGTTTTGTATGTAAGTGTACACAGGAATCTATGTCTGAACACTTCCTGTGCATTTCTTCAGTGATGTATGTATGCCTTTTCCCAGCTGTGATCTTATTGTATATAACTGTAAAATGAATATGAAACTATATTTATGTGATACGGGACCACATATTTCACAGGTTTTTACATGTCCTAGATAATGCTGCTGTTTTTTGTCACTTGAAATTTGTATATGAGTCAAATGATAATGCACATGGCATTGATCTTATCCAACATTTATTATGTATCCAAAGGATTATTTACTTAATCAATAACACATGTAATACCTAAGTGACTGCCATTATTAGCATTTTACTCAAACATACAATAATTTGGGAATATTCAAATCACACTTTCTAAAGAAATTGCTTTGCATAGATTCTTCATTTGAGTACAAAATCTTCCCACAGTTATTCATATGAAATTTTGTACAACTTGAAATATATTTTGCTTATTTCCTTTGACTTGATAAAAGTTTTATGAATGGATAGTGTCACCTTATTACCATGTATTTTGTATACAGCATGATTTTCTTCTTGTATATAATAAGAGAAGGCTTATTCATTGACTAATCTGCATATTTCCTTTATAAAAGAACATTTATAATTTTACTTTGGCAATACATGTTGAACAATGTGATTTTTTCATAGACAGAGTAAACCTGCAGTGGGCCAAGCTGATTTTTGGAATGTCAAGTGTGATTATTGAAATTATTTGAGTAGTGTTAACTAAAATGTCAGTCCACTGCTATGTACTAGTGACAATGTATAATTTTTGTTCAATAGATTATAAATTTCATCAGTGTTTCTTAGCCTTCAAAATTGGAAATTAAAATGCCAACGTTAGATAAATGTAATATGTCCCTTCAAGTAAAAGTGCTGTAGCAATGTCATTAATTGTTGCTGTGTTGTCCAAAACTATTTGTGGGAAGTGTCTGTCGATTTGTTAATTAGAACTCCACATTTTTACATGATAACTTTATATCAGTCAATTACAAAACACATAAAAAGTTATAATTTTAATAATGAAATGTACAAAGTAAAAACACTTATGTATCCAGGACTTTCCTTTTTCAAATGCATTGACTGTAATGTATTCATTCCTAGGTATTAGGAAGTGACTGATATACAACCCTGTCCCTTTCCCTCTAAGTCCCAGCCTTCGAGGTTGGAGAAACAAGCATTATTCTAAATGGAAGTGAATGTGCAAGTGTAGGTAATCTCAATTGCTGTGCTTTTGTACATGCTTTCATTACCTAGAGATTTCAATTTATTGCTTTGTCCTAATTGATATAAATGAATATGTATAATCGAATATAATCTGAAGTAAAAGAAAATCTTTTCCAATGGCACTGCATTTCTTTATCGATGGTCCTCTCAACATTTTAGATGAGCATGAAACAGCATTGGATATGAAAGTCACCATCTATTGCCATTATAGATTGGAAATTTGATGATATAATTAGAAATATAATATCTTCCACTTCAATTTCTTTACTCTCCTGTATTGCAAGTGCTGGTGCATGAAGGAGAGTTAATGATACATGGGTGAATAAATTTTCATAGTGGAGAAGTAGCTTTTATCTGGAGAAAGGAATTTCCATAGGGGGTTTGTTGTAATGATACTCCTCCCAACTGTGTAATTTGGAAGAAGCCCTCAGCATCTATGACTACCTGGCACATCCTATCATTTAAATTACTGGTCTGTGGTATTACCAAAAAAACTGAAAAAACCTGAATTAAAAGGTTTGAATTTGGAAACATGCTTTTTAGGTAATTTTCAAAAAGTTGTTCCTTCAGCACTACATCGCCTCTATGAATAATGACCAATTCTCCAATATTGCACCATCAAATTCAAGTCTGCAATTTTTAAATCTCTGTATTTGCAATGTTGAAGGATATCAAATTGCAGGCGACTTAAGCTAGAATTATTGCAACGGAAAAGTATATTACTGCATGAATTAATTTCATTTTATGGTGTTCTTTCATTGGTATATTATAGTATTCAGTGTAATTCACTTTTAACCAACAATGATTAAGATTTTTATTTAAACCTAGAGGAAGCTGTAAAATGTATTTGACAAACTGATACTGGCATCAATGTAGTTAATTTTTCTATGGTTGAATAATTAATTTTATCGGCATGCTAACACAAAAAATCTCAAGGAATATTCTTGTACTTTGCAGGATATTTATTATGGTCTATATGGTTTTGCAATGGTGGTATGGTTTTGTATGGTCTATGCCTGAATGGGCCTGGGTTTGATTGCCGGGTAAGCCTCTCTGGGCACCTGCAGCTCCACCCAAGCTATGTGATTTTTCGGGTACCAGATCTTCTAGGGAAACCATAACTGGCACATTGAAAGGAAGTGGCCCCCTACCCTGTGTGAATTTCACATGCTGTCAGGCTTAGTACTGGGTGAACTCTATCTACCATCACCTACCAAACTGACCTTCAGGTTAATTCTTGTGTTTTTATTCATAATCTGCATTCCTAGTATGCACTAAGCTAAAGTGGTAAAGTTCAAACTCCAGAAAAAACGGAATAAAACGCTAGCTGCAGATTTGATTGGTCCCATAGTGGTCATTTTCTAACTTGATATTGCTATCCGCACTTTTTAACTAAATTTTTTCAGAATAAATGCACCCACTTACCAAACACTTGTTTAATTTTGATGGATGAATAATTACACTGCAAGCACTTCATTACAAATTGTTAATGATAACATTAATGGATAAAACACTATGAAACCTGAACAAACATCTTAATGCTAAGTACATAAAAAGGAGTACTCAAAAATAACCAGAATTATATTTTTAAATGTATGTTCCATCTAATGATCTAATAATCTATGTATTTCATTTTTTCACAAAATGACCTTATCACCTTCAAAGTACCCTCCATTACACTTAATACATTTGTCCAACCTGCAATTCCAATCCTGGAAAAATTTTTCAAAATCATCTGTTCTTTTGCCCAACATTTCATTCTTCCCAACAGGCCTACCCTTTTCCTCCCTCAACCCCATTTTCCTAATGTCCTCCCCTCTATCACTATCTGCAACATTCCAGTACTAATCAAAATACTCAGCATCCACTTTTCCTGCCATCTTTGGACCTTTCCCATTCCACAAAATGCCTAGCACTTCTTTTCCAAATTTCATTTCCATCCATTTTACCTTTATGATCCTTCTCCATGCTCATATTTCAGTGGCCTCCAATTAATGCATGCCATATTGCTTCAACAACCATGTTTCTACACCTTACAAAACCATGCTCCATTTTTATTTCTTAACCTTCTAACTCAATATACGTGTCTTTAATCCCTCCTCCTTGTGAAAGCTTCTTTGCCTGACACAATCCTTCCCTGTCCCTGCTACTGTGACCACCTTGGTCAAAGACACTTTCAAGATATGTAAACTGATTCACATTCCCTAGTTTTTGCCCTTCTGCTTTAGGTTTAACTTGGCATTCATTCTTTTTAGCAATTTACGCTAAAAAGGCATCCTCTTACACTCCAAGATTTTGATGGCTTCTAAGGAACAACATGTTGTTGTTGGATTTTTACACTCTGAAATTGCTGCATTGTAATGCACATTTAGTGGATGGCTCAGTTAAAGTTACTGTCACAGCATCTCCCGCAGTCTCTTGAAATCTTTATTTTGTTAACTTTAATTCTCAGACCACTCATATCACACTAATTTTCCTAACATCCGCAATGACAGTAACCCCTCTGCTAACTGGTCAACTAAATCTTGATCTAACCAATTTTATGAATTACCCACCAACATACATTCTTAACTCCAGTCCCTCTCATACCATTTCCTCTAAATATAAGTACAAGAGCATGGGTGATAATGGACTCCCCTACCTTACCCCTCTTTCTAAAACTGCCCATTCCACATCACCATCTGCCCCACAAATCTGTGCAGTGCGAGACATATCCAGCTTGTGGATATGTCACCTATAACTTCAATCTACTCCTATTCCAATTAATACATTCATTAATTATACCCAATTCACTTTATTGAATGCCTTCTCAAAATCTAAGAAACCAATACATCCTAATGGCGCTCAGTATTCTTCCTTTAATGACTAGCATCATGGGTTCCTCTTCCCTTCCTGATCAAAAACTGACGATCCCTATGTAATCATATAAGTACCACCATGTCAAACTTATTGTCCCATATTCCTCACATTTTGCTACCTTTAGAGATCGGAATCAAATGATCAATGATCTAACAAAATCTTCCAAACAAATATGTTTCTCTAAAATTCTAAGAATTAGCCCTTAAAAACTAGGTTTTCCTAAACATTTAAGTGATTCTGAACAAATGTCATCTATCCCCAAGGTCTTATTTTATTTCAACTGCCTTAATGCCCTTTCCATTTCACAATCAAATACATCAAAGGCATCTCCATCTGTTATATTCTCTTTCTATGTCTAAATCTACAAGTCAAATACATTTATTCTTTAATATCCTTCCCTAACAGAATCTTCAAGTATTTTTTCCATCTCATTAAATCTACCTGTATTTCTGTTGAATTAATAATTTTCCTGTTCTCTTTCCAATATCATGCAGTTTTTCTCTTCTTATTTCCAGATAGTTCTTTCACCTTTCTGTACAGCACATCCATTTCTACCTTCCTTTGTTAACTCTCCATATCCTTGCACTGTATCTTTTGCCATGCCTTAGTCACCCTACCAGTTTCTCGCCTCAGTTATTTTTTGTGTAGTTCCCTCTTCCTAATTCTGCATCACATTCCACCATTTACTTCTTTCATATATATTCCTGTATTATCTGTAATCCATGGTTTCCTTGTTATTTCCCTATTTACTGTAATCCCTTTTTTGATATGTTCCTATTTTTCTGTCTCACTCAATTTTTTCTAGCCACCAGGCACTCCTCCCTTTTTGTTCTAGTTTAAGTTTCTACATTTAACTTACTCCCCATCTTCCCTATTTTATTCTCTTTAATCTGATGTTACACTTCATTAGTATTAATATGATCTAAATCCTTACCAACTCCTGGAAAACTGCAAATTAATTATGCTCTTCCTAAGTGTGCCCAACCATTGCATATAGTTTTATGTATCTCTCAATCTCTGAGCATTTTCCATGCACAAGTATACCAATGCCTATTATTATTATTAGGTAATCTACCGGTTAAGGTAAGTTTTTGGATGGACAAAACTATCAAATAAATATTTTGTAACTCCCCAATCCAGCAACCTACTCTACATTAGGTCTCTCTTCATCTCTGTGTACTTCTTTCCTCCCTTCATCCCGTCCAACATCCCTATCCTGTTCCTGCCCTTTCCTCATTTGCCTAACATTCTCCCCTTGATTACAGTCTTCAACATCCCACTGCCGCTAAATACGACTTTCATCCATTTTTCCT